>APFE030040418.1:0-36548 GCA_000404065.3 Pinus taeda | reverse complement strand
TCAGTGATTTAGTGGTTGGTTCAATGATTCAGTTTTTAGTGATCAGTGTTTGGTATCTTGGTATTTGGCTTGGGCATATTGTTGGGTGTAGGTTCGGTTGAAAATTTGATGAAAGGTGGCCTAGAGGTTTTGGTTTTTGATTGAGACAGGTGGATCCAATTTGAAATATTATTAAATGTGGTCTTCAGAGGTGATGAGGGTTGGAGCCTTCAATAAGGGAGTCAAAGCTTCCTTCAGGTAGGAGTAGATAAACTTGATCAAGGGGTTGTAGCTCCCTACTAGTGGGTGCTCGAGAATAGGTGGAGGTTGTATCCTCCCACAAGTAGGAGCTTGCTTGATGGAAAGGGTTTGCACTAGTAAAATATTGTAAGAATATTTTTCTTTATAGTAAAATAAGAAGACAAAATGAAAACAACGATGGTTTTTTTCCACTGATTGCGTTTCCACCTAAAATCCCATTGTTCTTATGCGTTGATGTGTTGCTTATCTGTTATGGTTTATCTACTCTTTACTCCTCACTGTTATTGGATAAATAATGGATAATGAATTAATGATGTAACAGTTATGAATTAATGATGCAATGGTTAAGTTTAAAAAATGATGGAAATTGTGAAAAAATGGTGATTTGCACATACGCAAATTTCATTCATGAAAGGCTCATACACACGCGAGTTGTGTGAATAATAGTATCATACACTTCTCTGACATTGAGATTGAAGATTAATTGAAATAAAAATATTGTTTCTTATCTGTTATGGTTTATCTACTCTTTACTGCTCATTTTTATTGCATAATGAATGGATAATTAATTAATGATGCAATGGTTAAGTTAAACAACTCATGGATATTGTAAACAATTGGTAATCTGCACATACACAAATTTCATTCACCAAAGGTGCATACACATGCGAGTTGTGTGAATAATAGTAGCATACACTTCTCTAACATTGAGATTGAATATCAATTGAAATAAAAATATTTATTCATCATGCACCACCCCCCACCCATATTTTTCCTAACAAAGTAGTGATAAAGGAAACAACCATGTCAAGAGTTGAAAGATCAACCATGGAGAATTTGTATACTCTAGAGGCAAACTCAAAATAGAAATTACAGAAAAAGGTATAACAATAATGAGTGAAGATCTCAATAACAATGAATAATGTTGCAATATTGGAGGATGATAAATATGCAACAATAGAGAAGGATGCAGATAAAGATAAGGGAATTGAATAGGTAATAACATTAAAGGCTATTGAGGATGAAGGAAGATATAAAATTGTTTCCGTTATCTATTGTTATTTTTAGGGAGGAGAATGCTATATGCAAGAGGAGCATATTAATGAAAGGAAGGTCCATAGGGATGATGGGCATGAGGATGATGTTATTTCCATAGAATAAAAGTGTGTGATGTAAGAGAAGGTAGCCCATAGAGTTGTAATTATAACAATAAAAGTTGTAGAAGAAAAATATGAGAATACCAATAGAGCCCTTGTTGTATCTAGTCACTTAATTGTTTATGAGTGTGTAGGCATAATTAATGGAACTAAAAGACTATAAAGGAATAAAGGGAAGGCACCAAATGGAGTACCAAGGCTATTAAGTAGCATGATAAATGAATGAAATTAGATATTATGACAATGAGCTAAGCATAGAACCAATGTACATAATAAAGAAATATCCATTTGTTGATGTGACGTAGCAAAGAGGATGAGGTATGTTGTTAAAGGCATGCCAAAAGAAGATGGGGACGATGTGGAGAAAACTTCAACAAGAAGCATGTAATAAGAAGAGTTTTGATTGATTTACAAGTATTTTTTCTAAGGAAGAAAATGAGGAAGAAGATAATGCATTTAGTATGCAAGCAGATTTAGCGGTGCATGTCACTGTTTACACATTTGAGGAGGAAGATGTGATGGAATAAAATATTTACATTGCATGTAAACAAAAAAACCTAGGATAGGAGTGGAGTGAAGATGTTGATGTATCTTGAAGCATCAAGGAAAAATATACTATCAAACTATGTAAAAGTGAAAGAGGTTTAGTGTATGGAATTATGTCGGTGAGGAAAATGAAGAGAAAACAATTATGGGGTCTTCAAATTAGAGAAATCTGGAGGCCTAAAAAAAATATTAAAATAAAAAATGTACTATTAAAATCAACTTTAAAAAAACCAATCATAGTTTTAAAAATAACATCATCTTTTGTGTTTGAGTTGGCCTTGTTTAAGTTAGTAATGTTTTTTGTCGTATTGTAAATGGTAAATAAAAACCGATGTTTAATTATGATAGTGATATAAAAATGTTAATAATAAAAAGATACTCATAAATTACTTTTAGATATAATATAAGTGTACTCATAAAGTAAAATAATCTTAAAATACTTATAAAATAAATTACTTCAGATATATAAAAATTGAAATAATTATTCTAACTCTTAACTTACCTTATATTCAAAATAATAAATATGTGTTTTTACAATTTACAACTATATATTCATATGATATATCACATTTCCAATATAATATTAGTACTAATTCCTAACTTTCTAAAAACTTTCACAATATGATACAAATATGTCGCATCTTAATATAGTATTAGCCCTTATTCCAATTCTCACATAAAATCATCACATAGTTGAATATGGAATAATAATACTTAATAATATTAATCACATTTTAAAATACTTTGAAGGGGATGACATTGATCAAACTATCACAAGAGTGTAAGATACTATAGCCCATGTTGAAGTTGTAGAATATGAAATATGTTGGCATTATGACTAATATTTTGTCCTTGATGGAAAATTGCATGAAAAATATGTTCTTGATGTCAACTTGGCTATAAAATTATATCTTATAGAATTGTGGCTATAATATGATGTGTTATAGAACTGTCACTCATGACATGAATGATGGTACAAGAATTGCAGAGAATAAGGAAGATTATTGACAACTTAGTCACAAGATGCATGAAAAATGTGAAGTTTGAAAAGTATAAGTGACCCCTATGAAGAAGGGTCACATACATATGCAAGTCTAATGAAAAAGATCTCATACATGACCCTACCCATGGAAAATAGAAAACCATGAGATTTTCCCATGGAAATCATCCACAATATTGTGAGAAAAACGTTTGATTGATCCCGTCAACAATTACAACCAACTATTACCAAATGATTTCAATGTGGTATTGGCAAGGTAAATGAATATATAAGGAGAAGGAGATCAAAGAGTTGGGTGTGCATTCGATGGGTTGTTCATGTGTGATCTGATTTGAAATAGGTGTGCACTAGGGAGAAAGTAGAAAGCTCAAATCTGAAAGATCTAAAAGTGTATTAAAAACTAATGCATATGCCTGATTGATTTACTTATGTTAGGTAACTAACAATGCAATATTTGTAGTGATGGAGGGGCTGTGATCTGAATGTGTTAGCAGAGATCTATGATTTTGATAGTGAAGTATGCAAAATCTGTGTTTGGCATGAGTTTTTTTTGCATAGGTGATCTAATTCAGTATTTTGAAACCTTTATGCAGGTTGTATCCATGAGTATCGCATAGATATAAATATCTACCTTACACCAACCACTTATACATTCTGAAATGTTTAATTACTACATTATCTGGGTGGTTGACAATTGTTCTTGCTACTGAATAATGTTTATGATGATGGTTAATTTTCTTTGAACATACATAATGGTTTGGATTTGTATTCATTTGTATGAGGTCTATACGCTAGTGCTATGCATGAGAAACACATATATACATAGATCCCCTTAATGTCATTCACATATATATTCTAATTTGATCAAGTTTTGCATTGTTTTTTGGTTATGGAAATAAATTGGTTATGTGTGTTGATTTTCATGAGTGATTGTTTGGTTGTGCATTGGTATGATCCGGTTGAAGTAATTCAATATTAGTATTGAGTGATTTAGTGGTTGGTTCAATGATTCAGTTTTTAGTGATCAGTGTTTGGTATCTTGGTATTTGGCTTGAGCATATTGTTGGGTGTAGGTTCGGTTGAAAATTTGATGAAAGGTGGCCTAGAGGTTTTGGTTTTTGATTGAGACAGGTGGATCCAATTTGAAATATTATTAAAAGTGGTCCTCAAAGGTGCTAAAGGTTGGAGCCTTCAGTAAGGGAGTCAAAGCTTCCTTCAGGTAGGAGTCAATAAACTTGATCAAGGGATTGTTGCTCCCTTCTAGTGGGTGCTCGAGAACAAGTGGAGGTTGAGTCCTCCCACAAGTAGGAGCTTGCATGATGGAAAGGGTTTGTAGTAGTAAAAGATTGTAAGAAGACTTTTCTTTATAATAAAAGAAGAAGGCAAAACGAAAACAACGATTGTTTTTTCCCACTGATTGGGTTTCCACCTAAAATCCCATTGTTCTTATGTGTTGATGTGTTGCTTATCTGTTATGGTTTATCTACTCTTTACTCCTCATTGTTATTGGATAAATAATGGATAATGAATTAATGATGTAACAATTATGAATTAATGATGCAATGGTTAAGTTTAACAAATGATGAAAATTGTGAAAAAATGGTGATTTGCACATATGTGAATTTCATTCATCGAAGACTCATACACGCGCGAGTTGTGTGAATAATAGTATCATACACTTCTCTCACATTGAGATTGAAGATTAATTGAAATAAAAATTTTGTTTCTTATCTGTTATGGTTTATCTACTCTTTACTGCTCATTTTCATTGCACAATGAATGGATAATTATTTAATGATGCAATGGTTAAGTTAAACAACTCATGGATATTGTAAACAATTGGTAATCTGCACATAGACAAATTTCATTCACCGAAGGTGCATACACATGTGAGTTGTGTGAATAATAGTAGCATACACTTCTCTAACATTGAGATTGAATATCAATTGAAATAAAAAAAATGATTCATCGTGCACCACACCCCGCCCATATTTTTCCTAACAAAACCATGTCAAGAGTTGAAAGATCAACCATGGAGAATTTGTATACTCTAGAGGCATACTCAAAATAGAAATTATGGAAAAAGGTATAAAAATAATGAGTGAAGATCTCATAACAACGAATAATGTTGCAATATTGGAGGATGACAAATATGCAACAATAGAGAAGGATGCAGATAAAGATAAGGGAATTGAATAGGTAATAACATTAAAGGCTATTGAGGATGAAGGAAGATATAAAATTGTTTCCATTATCCACTGTTTTTTTTAGGGAGGAGAATGCTATATGCAAGAGGAGCATATTAATTAAAGGAAGGTCCATAGGGATGATGGGCATGAGGATGATGCTATTTCCATAGAATAAAAGTGTGCGATGTAAGAGAAGGTAGCCCATAGAGTTGTAATTATAACAATAAAAGTTGTAGAAGAAAAATATGAGAATACCAATAGAGCCCTTGTTGTATCTAGTCACTTATTTTTTGATGAGTGTGTAGGAATAAGTAATGGAACTAAGACTATAAAGGAATAAAGGGAAGGCACCAATGAAGTACCAAGGCTATGAAGTAGCATGAGAAATGAATGAAATTAAATATTATGACGATGAGCTAATGATAGAACCAATGTACATAATAAAGAAATACCCTTGTGATGATGTGACATAGCAAAGAGGATGAGGTATGTTGTTAAATGCATGCCAAAAGAAGATGGGGACGATGTGGAGGAAACTTCATCAAGAAGCATGTAATAAGAAGAGTTTTGGTTGATTTACAAGTAATTTTCCTAAGTAAGAAAATGAGGAAAAAGATAATGCATTTAGTATGCAAGCAGATTTAGCGATGCACGTCACTATTTACACATTTGAAGAGAAAAATGTGATCGAATAAAATATTACTAATTTTAATTTTAATTTTCAAAAATATAATATAATATTAATGCATTTTAAAATAATATAATATATTTTTTAATTTTAATGTATCACATCAAAATTATTTGACATTATTTATAATTTTAACCAACAATTTAGTTTTAATAATTATTAAGATATTTTTTTTTTTATAATTTTTTTAATATAATATATATCTATGATATTATTCATATAATTTATTATTTATTATAATTTTTACTACATTGATAATTTAAACCTAAAATATTCAAATACTTCCTAATAAAATTACACTTCAAATATAATATTAATACTAATTTCACATTTTAAGTAAATTCATAACATGCCACACTTTAAATATAATATTAATCATTTATATGTCATGTCACATGAATTCATAATATAACCTTTTACACGTCACGTGGATTCATTACATAACTTGAAATGAGTCACCCATTCATCATATTTAATATCAATCACATTTTGGAATGAGTCACACTTTGATTATAATGTCAATACTAATTCCAACGTACACGTGGGTTCTTTGAATATGTCGATAAAATATTTCAACTTGCGCGTAGATTTATTGAATATGTCGATATAATATTTCAACTTACGCGTGAATATAATATTATGTTAGTATGTATTCAAACTCTATTAGGATTTTAATATTCCAACATACACGTGAATATTTTATAATGTTAGTTGTGTTTTGAGATGAGTCACACTTTGATTATAATATCAATACTAATTCCAACTTACACGTGGGTTCATTGAATATGTCGATATAATATTTCAACTTACACGTGAATATAATATTGAATATGTCAATATAATATTCCAACTTACACGTGAATATAATATTTTAACTTATTTTTTAAATTTTAAATTATAGGTACTTCACTAAATATGTCAAACCTGGCATGGGAGGCCAAGAAAAGTCAAGTCACCGTGGAAAATCTTTATAGATATTTCAATTCAATAGAAATAAGGAGAAAGGAAAGAGAAATAGAATTAGTTATAATGATTGAACACAAATTCGATTTATATATCATTTGGATGTTCTTGTAGTGGATTTTTTTACCCTATCGTGAATGCTTGTAATTACTCATAACTTAAGTGTATAATTTCCTTCATTTCTCCTTTTTATTTTTATTTTTTAAATTATAAGTACTTCGCCACATATCCCAAAACCCTAACCTAACAAGGGAGGCCAAGCAAAGTCACCCTAGAAAGTCTTATGACCATTTCAATTCAATAGAAAAAACTAGAAAAGAAAGAGAAATAGAACATAAAGTAGAATTAGTTACAATGATTGAACACAAATTCAATATGTTAGAGAATAAAATATTAGGGGTATGAAATTGAGCTAAAAATAATGGAAGATGAGATACAAGAAATGTAAAAGAGAAAACAAATAATAAGTGATTGAAGAAAACTGCACCTTGATAGATGAGATTAAAGAGTTAAAAGAAAAACAGAATAGCAATTTGGACGTAAGTAGTACATATAATAAATTAGACATCAAATCCATCAAGAGGAAATGAACAAGCTAATTGAGTTGGATAATGAATGTAATAAAATAACCTTGAATCTTATAATCATCAGTATAAAAGAATAGAAATATGAGGACATGAGTAAAAGAACTAAAAAATAAGTCACAAATTGAAACACGTTATCTCGTATAAGCAAGAAGGTTGGGAAAAGTACTCGAGCATAAATATAGATTGATTCATGTTAGGGTAAGCTATAATGATCATAAATTTTCCATATTTGGTAAATATCCAAGTCTAAATAGACAAGAAGATTTATAAATGAGGACCTCATCACAACAAACCAAGTTGAAGTAAGGAAGGAGGTTCAAAATGTAAAGGAACCCAAAAGAAAAAAGAAAAAAAACAAAAAACAAAAAACAAAAACCAAAAAATGGGAAATCATTAGAAATGGTAAAGCCATCATTAGGGATAGATACCAAAATGAGTGTAATAAATATGAATTTGGAACATTTGAATCCTCTTTTGGAACTATCTTGGCTTTCCATGTTGTAAAGGTCCTATGCTAAGCTGTATTTTAAGTAAAATTGATATCATTTTTTTTAGATGAAACTTGGGAGTATGATAAGTCTGAGGTCCCTAACTTAGATGGATTCATAATGTTGTGAACTTAGAATAAAAAATCATCTCCCAACAGAATTGGAGGAATATCCTATTATATAAAAAATAGTGTCTCTTCCCATACTCATCTTCATAAGATAAACCCCCTCAATTGGAACATTTGTATTTAAATCCTTGACATTAATGCTAAGAGATTTATGTCATGACTTTTTATTTCGTACCTATCAACTCTACTTTTTATAAGCAAAAAAGACTATATAAGAAATTCTCTTATAATACCTTATAGTAGGATATCCATATTTTAAGGTGTTGTCTTGAGGGGGCTTGGACCCAGGTTCAGAGTTAGTTGTGCTAACCAATAAAACCCTACACTACAACTACTTTTAGCAACAACAAGCTTAGCGCAGATTGTAGTCTCACCCGAGCCAGTACTGGGGGATGCTAGAACTAGGTTTTTGCATCTAGAAGGCCTTGTGACGTGGATTTAGGGTGTCTCTTCTATTTTAGGCCTGATCCAACCTTTGCGAGCCCTTATCCCCAAAATTCCCAAAACTTGGACGATTTTAAGCTAAACAGGGCTATTAGCTTCGTGTAAACATCTAATCGTGCATAAAATCAAATATAATAGTAGATCCAGATCTTCACAGAGCAATAAATACGAAAATACAGATAACTAGCATTCAAGTTCGCACAAATACATAAAACACTTAAGTATACAAATTGGACACATAATTGCTTCAAATATTCTTTATTACTTCAGATCTGCCATATAAAATCTTTCCAGATCCTGCGCACACAACTGCAGGGGCCCGCGCACTCAATTGCGGACTTACCAAGGTCTCCACGCACTCACCTACAGGAGCTTTCCCCTTTGTCAAAAATGCAAAAAGATCATACAGGCTTAAAACATATCAACATCCATTCTATTCATTGATTGATTCCATTAGACTCACTAATACACCCTTTTATATACTTTTCCCATTACAATACCATGGTCCACAAACCATGGGCGGATCTCAAAACAATACAAAAACTAAGGGGATTTGACCTTCCTAAAGCCCCTTGACTCTTAGTAACCTACGCTACTCATGCTTCGCTCCTCAAAATGTGGAGACTTTACAATATTTTATCAAAACTTGACCTAGGTGATTCCATCCCAACAGGCCCCCAACACAAATATGTGACTCATCCTTGAGTCACTCCGTTGGTACGCTTTGGATCTTTGCTTTTAGGCTGGTGAACGATACTTCACTAGGTGAAGCGCCTTCGTACATCGTACTACTTCCTATCAAACTTCTTCAGCCAACTTTTCCAGTTTGTCCTTCTGTTGCTAGGTTGATGGTTCATTATGTTTGCTGCATACTATTGAGTGTGCCTTCCATAGTTTGTTAGAGATTCCCTACCTCTTCTTCCCACGTATGCATCTTAGCAGTGATAATCTACATCTTCTTCCGCAACTCCTTGATTTGTCCTTGCAAGGATGTCCCCTCTTTCATCCAGGTGAACTGTTGTATAGGGGCTAAGGTGTGTGTCGTTGCCTTTACTTCGTCATACTACAGGTGCTTATCCCAGATGGCTACTTCAATATTTTTCACCTATGGGTCCTCCTGCAGTGAGGCCCACAGTTCCAATGTTTCTTGGAATAGTTAACTATAGTCCTTGAGTGTAGCATCGAGCTTTTCCCTATCTGTTCTGATGGAGGCCTCGTGCTGCTCTCGGATCTCTGGTGGCGTGGTAGGTTGTAGCTTCAATTGAAGCTCAATGATTTGCATCTGCAAATCGAAGCGAACTTTATTCACTTGCGCCTTTAATTCTCTAAATGAATCTTCCAGCTACTAAAGTTTTTATTTAGAGGCAACCTCAAAATGAATTTGGAGCTCGAGAAGCTCACAACATACTCAGGAAATGGCTGGCTCCAACTGCACCCTTCTCGCAACTACGTCATCGGGATCCTGGAGAGATTTGTGCTTTTCATCGCACATTTGTTGACAGGCGATTTGCACATCCTTGATCACCATGAGATTCTATTTCTCTCATACCTTAAGCTCATATGCTATACCCTAGTGTAGCTCATGCAATGTGTATATGGGGAGTTCCGCGAAGTTAATACTCGCGTTTGGGTGCTATCCCTCTCTGCAACATAATGTAGGTGTAAGGATCCAACAAGCAGGGGTATAACGTGGAGCTCTAAAGTTAGTATCGACTACACACTGCCTGATGTCGCTATTTTCTCGCTCACTTGAGACCGATTCACTTGAACCACGCTCTCTTGAAGTTGCAATTATCTCAGGCCCTCCTGGATCTTCATAAAAATAGACTGATATTGTTCTTCGATGTGGCCCCAGATATCTTCCGTCGTGGACCTGAAAGTATCTCCAATTTCATCAAGGTCCCCCCTCAGGGAGGACCATGGATTTCATGCCGATGAACTTATTGGATTTATGCTTTCTACATGTACCTACCACACTTATCTTCTATCGCCGTTTGAAAATAAAGGGAGAATAAAAATCCTCTTGGTCTACATAGGGATCATCGCTACCCAGATCAGGTTCTTTTGGATGCTACTCTTCTTCTTGCTCACGCTTTGGTTCCTACGCGATACCCTTTTCTAGGTCAATTGTCACCTTCTTCTTTTCCTTCTACGCCTCTTTACTAGTCCCTGCTATACCTTCTACAATATCTGTCGGAAGGAGTGAGTCAGTTGGCCACTCAAGGACTAAATGTGTGATATTGTCTTCGGTGACCAGAAATGACAATGTCATCCATTTTTTCGTCAAATTGCACCACAAGCGGATGTCTACATGGTGGAAATCAACCTTAAAATCAGAAATGCACCGATATTCCATGAATAGACTTGGTGACAACCTTGGCTTTTGGTTAATCACCATTCACAGATCCATTTCAAGCATTACCCAGAACATCTTATTTCAATGACATGGGAAGGGTCCTTTGTTGCCCACAGCGAGGTAAATTTAGCATATTCACACAACTCCAGATCCGTAGTAGGGAATTGTGAATCATCTAGTGTCCTCCAAACAATTACCACGATCAACAAAAACAACCACACACGATGGAAATATTTTCCTTCCTCCTGCATTTCACGGTGATCATCCAAGAATTCTTGGCACAGGTAATTTTCCCAATTGAATTGAACCCCCTTGTTGCACTATGTAGCCAAGGATACCACTAGTGCCGAAACTTCATCAGCATGACACTTTCTCGTGATTTGTCCTACCAAAATATGTGCAGCAAACTGGACAAATTCATTTGAGATAGAAATGATGGCATATCCCTGTGACTTCTTGACAAACCTAAAGTCAATTTTCATTTGATCTACGAGCTTTTTCTCCTGTGACTTCCCCACAAAATTATCTGCGGGGTTCACGCCTTGATATGTTAGCATTGTGATTTTTCGTATTAGGATGTCGTCATTTGGGATGGGTCCTCCGAGCCAGAGACACCCATCGTGGACCAGTGCCAACAACTGGCGCACAAGAATAGTGTTAATAAGGCTTCGGCTAAAATGCGGGACATACGACATATTGAGCAACCCTGCGCACTCAATACTGGCTACCCATTTCATTAGTTCGAGTCTTATAAGGACCACCTCCTCATAGTATACCGTCTTCAAGTACTTGTTGGGTTCAAGCTATGGAAATTTCTCATGGTCGCCCAAATCCCAATATTCCATCTTCAAATATGGTACCTAGGCCAATAATTCTCCCTCAATAGTTAATTCCTCCGATAGCAACGGCATGAATACCTTGAATTTTACAGATTTTGGATCCTTAGTTACTTTGGCGATAGCCTTTTTCAGTGGCATATATGGTGGCAGCCCCCACATTCATCTCTTCTTTATCCAAGTCTTGAGGCTCCATAGGCTTCTTGTTTTTATCCATTCTACCCCTCTTCCTTTTCTTAGTTGGGATCTTCCATAGCGATTGTCGTACCGGGGGTTGCTACAGATTTTTTTGCTTTTTCTCTCCTTCCATGGCGGAAGTAGGCTTTGTCCACAGTGACCTGGGTGTTGTAGCAAGGAATGGAGGTGCTGTAATCATGATGTTCCTTAATCCTCTCCTCAAGAACTCTTGCTCAAATTCTTCCCAACTCAGGTAACAAGGCATGCAAAAACACACTCGGCTCTTTAAATTCAAAAACACATATCAATTTCTCAAGAAGAAAGTTTCCAAATGAAGAGTGGGCTGCAGTATTTATAACCTAATTCAAATTCAAACTACCTGTTCTCCCTTAGATCTTCCTCATAAATGTGGATTTGGCAGCACATTTTCCCATATTTGTGCCTTAAATGCTTTTCCCTCACTCCTTTTAACGGAAAACTCCTTGTCAAATCAATTGTATTTGTTCCAACGGTCACTTTATGGGTAGGTTGAGTGGAAATCCTCCTTGTGGCATAGCTACCTTGTCGCAGCTTTCACCTACACCATCTTTCAAAATATCATGCAGCCTTCCTTCTTCGATAAATTTTTTCCCTGGTAGAGAAGTTTATAGTCTTGTCCTTTGTTTCAATTTCCAAAAGAACTAAGACTTTCCTACGACCATGTAGTCATTACGTAGGGGCAGGATCGTCCCTATAAACCTTCAAGCAACTCCCATTAATCCTACTAGGAAATAATTCCCCATTCAGCTTCGCGAGGTGAACTGCGCCACCATTCGAAATATCCTTAATTACATACAGTCCTAGCTAGTGCATCTGAAACTTCCTTGAAAATTTGGTAAACTTGTTGTCATACATCAGGACCAAATTTCCATTCTTGAAAGTGCACTTCTAATGTGTCGATCGTTCCATGCCTTTTATTTATCTTTTTGTACGTGCTGATGAAAGCTAGCTAAAAATTGGTCTTCCTATAATGCAAGCAGATGCACTAGGCATTCCTCCATTACATTACGATCTTCCATCTTGGTTACTACTATGATCCTGAGGCTGAGCACTATGTATTCCATCAGAATTATTGCTTCTTGTCTGTAAACTAGTCGAAAGGCTTTCTACCCAGTCAATTTCTTACAGCTAGTCCTATATGCCCATAGAACCACCAGTATGCGCACATCCCAATCATTCCTATTAACATTTCAAACCTTTGTGAGGGAATTCTCCAATATCTTGTTGAAATCTTCAATAGTGCATTCGTGTGGGGATGATACGATGTAATCTTCTGATGGTACATCTGAAATTATTCTGTTAAAGTTGCGATTGTCTCATTCAGGAAATGTGAACCTCTGTCACTCATCAGAATATTCGGGCTTCCAAACCTTGACAGAATAAACTCGAATATCAACTTCGCAGCAGTGTCCACACTGCAATCCTTCACAGGTTGTGCCTCAGCCCACTTGGTTAAGTACTTTGTCACATTGATAATATAACATGCTCCTGTATTCTTCCCTTGTGGCTGGATAGGTTTACCAAAGTAACTTGCCCATTTATCAAATGCTTGTAGTGTGACTTGTGCACTTAAGGGAATTTCATCCCTTCGTGATGGTCTCTCGATCCTTTGACATACATTGCACACACAACAATACTCCTTGGAATCTTTATGTACCATCGGCCACCATAATCTTGTTCATAGGATCTTCTACATAGTTGCTTTGCTTTCATAGTGTCCTCCAACGAAAACACCATGTGCTTAAGCTAGAATACTGTGTCTTTCATATTTAGGCATACATTGGCGTAGAACTTCGTCCGACCCCATCTAATATAATTTCCCTACAATCACAGAAAAAATTGTATCCGTCACAACTAATTCCTTCTTCTGCTATGTCGTATAACCTTTAGGGGCTACACCAATAGATAAAAACTGAATAATGCTTGAAAAATGCTCATTCACAAACCTAATAGCAAAGAGATGCGCGTCTAGTAATCCTTCATCAATATTTGTAGGCTCTTCGCCATTTTCGATCGGAGAAAGGTGGTCCAGTCCAGCATTCAATCTCCTGGGCTTCACTATCACTTAAAAGTCATATTCTTGGAAAAGGATCAACCACCTACAAATCCCCCCCACAACATAGGATTATTTACCAAGTACTTCAAAGTAGAATGGTCCGTGTACATCTTAAAGTGCGCACCTAGGAGATAATGCTTTAACTTCTGTAGTGCATAAACCATAGCCAATACTTCGTGCTACGTGGTTGAGTATTTATTCTAGGCCTTAGATAGTTTTCGATTGGCGAAGGCAATCTGGTGATTGATATCTCCTACCCTTCGTTGAGTTAAGACGACTCCCAACGCTATGTAAGACACATCCACATGCACATGAAATTCCTTCTTCCAATCTGGGAATACTAGGATTGGCATTGTAACCATCTTTTTCTTCAGAGTATCCAAGCTCTTTTGACAATCATCCTCCCAACAAAATGTATCTTCCTTTTGTAACCATGGCTAATCCTTCGTGCTCTTTGGTTGAGTATTTATTCTCGGCTGTAGATAGTTTTAGATTGGCGAAGGAAATCTGGTGATCGATATCTCCTACCCTTGGATGAGTTAATACGACTCCCAACGCTATGCAAGACACATTCACATGCACATGAAATTCCTTCTTCCAATCCAGGAATACTAGGATTGGTGTCATAACCATCTTTTTCTTCTGAGTATCCCAACCCTTTTGACAATCATCATCCCAAAAAAACATATCATCCTTCTTTAACAACTTCTGCATGGGCACAGTGATCTCTGCATATGCCTTAATAAACTTCGTATAATACCCAGTATGACCCAATGTCATACGTAGCTGCTTTACATTCCTAGGGTACTCCAGATTGATAATTATGGCGATATTAGGAGGGTCTACCATCAATCCCTACTTATAGACAACATGACCTAACAATATTCCATAAGGTACACAAAAAATACATTTCTTCAAGTTCAAGGAGATCTAATACTTCCTACATGTATCCAACATCAAGCGCAGACTAGAGACATGTTTCTTGACCAGCCCAAACATTGTCCAATCATCGAAGTAGACTTCGAAAAACTTATGAATGAATTCCTTGAATGCTATGACAACCACCCTTGAGAAAATCATAGGAGCATTTTTTAGTTGAAAAGGCATGACTGTATACTAGAACGACCCCCATTCTATAGAAAAGGTAGTCTTACTTCTATCCTTCGGCGCAATCTTAATATGGTGGTATCCCGAGAATCCATCTGTAAATGAATACGCTTCCTGTCCACCAAAATTCTCGAGAACTTCATCTATAAATGGTGTAGGGAATGGATCATGTACCCATTACATCGCAACGTAGAGACCTCATGCAATCGATTTTTCCAGTTTTCGAATTCTTTGTCTGAGTCTGATTGGGAGGAACTATCCTTCTCCTAGTTGATCCTTTAACCGTGGTGGGGTAATCCAATCTTCATTTCGCACAGTTAACTTATATATGTGCTCAATTTATTCATCTTCATAATAGTCATGGTTCAGTTCTGTGTATTACGCACCTTCAGCTGGGCCTAACGGGAAAATTACTCGAAGCTCAATTTTTTCAAATACCATGCTTCAGTTCTTTAATTTAATCATTTCGTTCATTTCAAAGGCCTACTCAATCCAGAGAAATGTTGGGTATGGATTATTTTCATCGACGATCTCGATTTCTTCGAAATCGACCACTACTCTTGTGCCTTCAATATCTATAGTTACTCCATGCAGTCGACCGATTGGAATAATTTTTTTCTGGTTCACCATGTGCAACTGAATTGGCGACCACTGTAACTTAGGCTTTCCCATACGTTACCAAGTTTTCTTCGTTAGTAGGTTAGCATCAGAGCCCAAGTCTAGGATTACCTGGTCCGTTTCAAAATCACCAATCTGCGTAGTCAACCACATCTCCCTACCAGTTCTCTTCTTGCTTCAATTCACCTTATTGACTATGTGTTGTTCTGGTAATGGCTTATCCTTACTGGCACAGTTATCTATTATCTCTTGCAGTACTTCTACTTCCTTTTGATCCCGTAATAACTTCATGCAGGTATGCATAAATGATGTTAACACCGTGGGATGTGAATCCTACTTCGCAGTAACTTCTTCAAGTTTCTCCTTTCCTAAGACTATCAGCATCTGTTTCTTAGATGTAGAATCACCTAGATCCATAAAACTCTTTCTGGCCTCCATGAATGTCTCTTTTTCTCTATGTAAATCAAACCCAACATTCCTCTCACTGGCTTTTCGAACCCATGAATCTGATTTTGGTTCTTTTCCTTCGACCTTGTCTTCACCAATGGCTACACCACTTCACATGACTATGTTGATACTGGAACATCTTCGCACAACCATGACCTCATCGTCTGGATATTATGCGTTGGCTACTAGTTCTTCTTCTCTTGCATCATCGCTATTAAGACTGGGCAATCTTCTATAACTAGACAAGAAGGGTGTGTTGGATTCTGACAGTTGTGCACAAATTTTCCTGGTTCTCTACATTTGTAACAAATAATCTGGCCCTAACCTCTTCCATCTCCTCCTCCTCATCCTCTTCCTCAACCTTGGAATCCTCCACGAGTTTTCGGTGAGCCTTGATTATTTTGCGTGCGATTTTCAACCTGCATTCTATACAATAGAGTCTTGTCCATCATTAGTTCATAGTTTTGACAATTCCTTTCATCATGACCAACCGATTTACAAAAGTTAAAAAAATGCTTTGGAGACTGTATAAATTTCTGCAATAGGGAACAGTTATTTACCGAATGTTGTCCTGATACTTGGCAGATGCTACACTAGGTACTTACGCTTGTGCTTGATCTAGTAGAAGATTCCGACTTCAGTGGGTTAGGACCTCCTACAGCTATATAATCCCAGAATATAGGGAACAGATCCTTATGACGACCTTCAGCCTTGCACTTTGTACACCAAACTTTAGAATGTGTTTTTGACTTAACCTCGTCTCCCTTCGCCAGATCCTGCAACTCCATATGTAGTCTTGTTAGCAGCGACTGGATCTACTAAAATCCTATATTCGTATCCTGGATCAACGAAACTTCTCATTTCATCGTGATTTCGAATGCATCGGCCTTTGACCCATTCTTCTGCTAAGATAATGAAAATCTTAAGTGAGGTAATAGTGAAGCTATATACCAATCCCTATGTTGTTCATATGAAATTTTAAGGTTAGCTTGACTCGATGAGAACTTCAGTCGCTGATCTATATCCCACCCAGACTCATTAACCCTCTACTTGATCTCCTTGATTTCGGTCACACACTGAGGTTGCGACTTCAACTTCCTAAATTCCGCATTCAGTGAGTCCTTTTTTTTACCCAATGAAGCAGTCAGATGAGTTGTATTGTATCAGATGTACCAGGTAAGAGCTCTATCCTATAGCATTGTAACCAAGTGCACTTTCTTCAAGTCATCATCGTTGATCGCGTGCGCTTTCGACACAGCCTCTGCGACGAACCAAAATTGATCGGGATCCTCTTATCCGTGACCCCTGAATACAAGCATTTTCAATATATGCATCATATTGAATAGTGCAGGTGGGGTTGGAGGTGGAGGTGGAGGTGGAGGTGGAAGTGTAGGTGTATGAGGTGGAGGTGGAGTGGATAGACGTGGAATTCCAGAAGTACCCTGATCTACTGTCTACACCACACAATGGGTGTACTAGCACTACTTCTTTCTTCTTCACTTTCAGACTCTCCCAATAAAGTATTCTATTCACGTTTGACAAATTTTTCTAGATCTACTCTGAATCACTTTCCACTTCGCGTAGATCCAATATGACCTCTCTTAAACATTAAGGTAAAAGGCATAATCCCTTTTTCAAACAACAACATCATTAGGGGAATTTTGAGGTCTAAAATGGGACTCCTATGAAAAATGTACAACCAAAATAAAATTTATAAGAACCAATAGGATTCAAGATGATGATGTCAACCATGAGGGATGATTCACCATTTTGCAGTAAAAAAGTAAAAATATTAAAATATAATAAAATAATAAAACAACTTTTTCAACTAGTATTTTCAACTTATCTCCCTAAGGTTTTACACAAATTTTGAGCAGGAGTACTCATTGGATGCAAAATTTAATTCTTCATCCAAGGAGTACCCATGTTACATACTTTCGATGGACCCCGCTACATGAAAAATGAAAAATACATTAAAAAAAAAACATGAAAAATGCATGAAAAACGTGATTGTAATCATGATTTCATGTATTTATCATTTTTTGTGTAGAAGGATCCATCAAAATTATAAAGCATGGGTAGTCCTTGGATGAGGAATCAAATTTTGCATCCAACGAGTGTTGTCGCTTGAAATTGCAGTAAACCAATAGGGAGATATGTTGAAAATATGAGTTGAAAAAATAGATTTTTCTTTTTTCCCTCTAAAATTTGATGATGTAATCTAATCTTATTTTATTATTTCCATTGTTATTTTATAATTTACTTAGGAGGCCCATTTTAGACCTCAAAATTCCCCTAATGTTCAATCTAGGTTTTCAGCAATTTTAGGTACTTATCTTACTCAAGCCCTTGAAGAACCTTCGTTCAACTTCACTATAAGACACAAATATATCTATTGCAAATTCAGTGATGAAACCTGCCCAAGGTATTATCAATCTAGTAATCAACATTCCTTGCAACCTTATAACCAAATCCTTCGAGAAATTTGACTAATTCTAGAGTCCACGCAATAGGATCGTCGTGTTTCCAAGTAGGTTTACTATCCGCTAATTTGGACAGCCACTCGTGTAATTCAGAAAGGAATGTTGAAAAGAAAAAAGAATGCACTCTTGTGTAGAGATACCTCTGTAACCAATTTTATTTTGACAAGCACATATTCTTATTCTCCTTAGTTGCAAACTCGTGCAACTTCCGATATATGCACTTCTCGACTTCCTATTTAGTTGGTATCCAATTACGCCACATCACACATCCCTCAGATAAATCCCAATCCTAGAAGCAAAACCACTTGTTGGCTTGAGGGGGCTTGGACCCAGGTTCATATCTAGTTGTGCTAACCAAAAAAACCCTACACTACCGACCCTTTCGGAAACAATTCGCTTAACGCAGGCTTCAATCTCACTCAAGGAAGTATTGGGGGATGCTAGAACCAAGATATTGTATCTAGAAGGCTATGTAACATGGAGTTAGGGTGTTTCTTTAGTTTCAAGCCTGATTCAACCTTCGCAAGCCCTTATTCCAAAAATTCCCAAAACTTGAATGATTTTCAACTAATCGGAGTTATTAACTTCGCATAAACATCTAATTGTGCATAAAATCACATATAATAGTAGATCCATATCTTCATGGAGCAATACACATGAAAAAACAAATAACTAGGATTCAAGTGCGTGCAACTACAAAAAACACATAAGTATACAAATTGGACACATAATTGCTTCAAATATTCTTTATTACTTCGGATCTTCCATATACAAGCTTTCTAGATCGTGCGCACAGAGCTGCAGGGATCCGCGTACTCATTGATTGATTCCATTGGACTCGCTAACACACCCTTTTATATACTTTTTCCCATTACAATAACATGGTCCTCAAACCATGGGAGGATCTCAAAACAATTAAAAAAATAAGGGGCTTTGTCCTTCCTAAATCCCCTTGATTCCTAGTGACCTACGCTACTCGCGCTCCACTCCTCAAAATGCAGATACTTTACAATATTTTATGAAAACTTGACCCAAGGGACCGCATCCCAACATAAGGAATGAAGGTAATATCCTCTTGTTATGAAACTTTAATGCTAGGGCCTCATCTAGCCAAGCTATTATTCTAAGTCATGTTTCAATCCCTAATCCTCCTTGGTTAGATTGGGAGATTGATTTAGCTAATAGATTCAAAAGAAACTTTGAAGACCTAACTGAGAATTTATTTTATATTGAGCTTGTCAAAATTTGTAGTTCTAAAGACCTTATAAGTTACAATAACGTATTCAAGTGGTCAAACTCCAACTAGATAAATTGTAGTAGTGGGCTTGGAAGTAGTGTCAAGGATAATGTGATATTTGATATCCCAATTTCCAACCAAATTGTAAACTTTGACCTCTTAAATGACCATGATTTTGAATTTGATCATAGACCTTTAACCTTAACTCTAAACTTTTCCATTCAAAACAAGCACATACATGAGAAATGTGAGAGTTAAAATCACCTTCCTTTTAACAAGAGTAAAATGGATATTTTCTTGAAGGATTTAAATAATGATTTACATCTCTTAATTTATAAGGACAACAATGAAAACCTCTATCGTGATTTTAATACATCTCTCTCCACTACTAGTAACAAGTTCTTTACCAAGGTGTCACCTAAAAATAATAATAGAAATAGTAACCCTTGGTGTGATAATGATTGAAAAATTTCTAGAAAAATGATTAGGGATGCTCCTAATGAATCCTTAAAACTTGGTAAGATAAATATGTACAAATCTCTCATTAGAAGAAAAAAATATATTATTTAAGAATAAAGCAAGAGAAGTTACTACACCTCTCTAAATTTGATCCTAGAAAGGTTTGGAGGAAAATTCTAATTTGTAAGACTAAAGAAAATAATTTCATTCCCTTGAAGAATTGGAATTTTACCTTAAAACTTATATGAATCCTCAAAAACTAGACACCATTTTGAATGCCCCTATAGAGGATGATATATTTTCCTTGGAAGACATTAAGTTTGGGGTTAAGCAGCTCACTAAGGGAAAGCTAAGGACATTGAAGGCTACCAAAATGAAAACTTTAAAATAGGAGAATCTATCCTTATCTTGCACATACTTAGTCATTAATTTCATATTGAAGCAAGGCTTCCCTAAGCCTTGGATGCAAATCCTTATTGTAACTAACTTTAAGAGTGCAGATAAAATAATTTCCTCCAATTACAAGACAATTATAATTAACCACATTTTAGCCAAGCTGTACAAGCTTATTTTGGAAATGAAAATTAGCATTTGAATTGAAAGCCATGGTGAAAGAGCTAAAAGCCAAGCTAGGTTTAGGAGA
The DNA here is from genome assembly GCA_000404065.3 of Pinus taeda. Classification (NCBI taxonomy): domain Eukaryota; kingdom Viridiplantae; phylum Streptophyta; class Pinopsida; order Pinales; family Pinaceae; genus Pinus; species Pinus taeda. The sequence goes on along the minus strand of APFE030040418.1, from coordinate 15,660 downwards.
TATCATTCAACTATGGACCATATTATACTCTTAGGATAATTGCAAAATAATGTTGTAATAATAAAAATGATCTATTTTATTGTTTTGATGACTTTAGAAAAGATTTTGACACCATTCCTAGAACAAAGCTATGGAAAAGGCTAGAAGAGATAATGGTTTCAATCGATTTGATGGTTGTTGTGACAAGGCTATACGAGAATGTTATTTACAAGCTTAGGTCGACTGAGGATTGGTTAGAAGAAATTAAATGCAATGTTTAGAGTCAAGCAAGGTGTCCCTTATCCCATACCCTTTTTGGCATATATATAGGTTGTGTTTGTCATGTGCTCATTGTTATGATCATAAATATTCTCCTTTATGTTGACGATATTGTTCTTTTGGTAATGAGCCCTTACGATCTTAGTAAGAAACAAGAAATCCTCAAATATTTCTGCTCTAATATGGATACAATTGTCAATACCAAAAAAACTAAATTCATGATAATTAAATCCAAAAAAAATCACCTAAAATACTTTTATTTATGATAATAACTCCTTGGTGGAACATCCTTAATACAACTATCTAGGAATCGACATCCATGTGATATGATCTACAGGTGTTCGGAAGATTGAGGCTTTAATTTCCTGAAGCGCTTCATCAATGAATTTGAACCCATCTTCGAAACTAAAGGTCGACAAGAAAATTTCCTTCATCTCATCCCAATCAGTGGTCCCATGTCACAACTTCATCTCTAAATACCATCTCTTTGGGATAGCATCTAGGGTATGAACAAAGATATGCACCCACTCAGGTTGAGGTATCTCACCCCACGCCTTAGTCCATCACGTTAGATGTCACGTGGAGAATCCTTCCTTATGTATTTTTCAGTGAATCGGGTGTTCACGTAGCAAAATCTTAGGCACATCATTCTACAATATTCCTTCCAGTCGGAAAAATTATCCTTATGCATACCCCACCATCTTGAAGGCATAGTTCTCAATGCTAGATCTAAGGCCTGGAACCGATGTTCCTTTGGTACGTCCCTTTCACAATGGTCAAGAAATATATTGACATTGTTCAGTCCATCATAATAGAGTAAATTACGTACCTCAGTAGATACACCACGTAGTGACTTTCTAAGCCAATTACATCGCAATGTAGAGACCTCATGCAACCGATTTTTCCAGTTTTCTAATTCTTTGTCTGAGTCTAATTAGGAGAACTGTCCTTCTCCTAGTTGATCCTTTGACCGCGGTGGGATTGATCCAATCATCATTCGCGCAGTTAACTTATATATGTGCTCAATTTATTCATATTCATAACAGTCATGGTTCGGTTCTGTGTATCATGCACCTTTAGCTGGGTCTAATGAGACAATTACTCGAAGCTCAATTTTTTGAAATACTATGCTTCGGTTCTTTAATTTAATAATTTTATTCATTTCAAAGGCCCAATCAATCTCGAGAAATGTTGGGTATGGATTATTGTCATCGACGATCTCGATATCTTCGAAATCAGCCACTACCCTCGTGCCTTTAATATCTACAGTTAGTCCATGCAGTGGACCGATTGGAATAATTTTTTTCTGGTTCACCATGCACAATTGAATTGGCGACGACTGTAACTTAGGTTTTCCCATACATTACCAAGTTTTCTTTGTTAGTAGGTTAGCATCAGAGCCCAAGTCTAGGATTACCGGTCCATTTGAAAATCACCAATCTGCGTAGTCAACCACATCTCCCTACCAGTTCTCTTCTTGCTTCAATTCACCTTATTGACTACGTGTTGTTCTGGTAACGACTTGTTCTTACTGGCACAGTTATCTATTAGCTCTTACAGTTCTTCTACTTCCTTCTGATCCCGTAATAACTTCATGCAAGTATGCATAAATGATGTTAACATCATGGGATCTGAATCTTGCGTCGCAACATCTTCTTCAAGTTTCTCTTTTTGTGAGACTATCGACATCTGGTTTTGAGATGTAGAATCACCTAGATTCATAAAACTCTTTCTCACCTCCATGAACGTCTCTTTTTCTCTATGTAAATCAAACCCAACATTCCTCTCACCAGCTTTTTGAACCCATGAATCTGATTCTAGTTGTTTGCCTTCGACCTTGTCTTCACTAGTGGCTACATCGCTTCATGTGACTATGTTGATACTGTGATAATCTTCGCACAGCCTGCATCTCATCATCTGGATATTTTGCGTTGGCAGCTAGTTCTTCTTATCCTGAATCTTCGCTATTAAGACTGGGCAATATTCTATAATTGGAGAAGAAGGGTGCGTTGGATTCTTACAGTCGCACGCAAATTTTGCTGGTTCTCTGCAGTTGTAACAAATAATCTGGCCCTGGCCTCTTCCATCTCCTCCTCCTGGTCCTCTTCCTCATCCTTGGAATCCTCCGCGAGTTGTCGGTGAGTCTTGATTGTTCTGCGTGCGATTTTCAGCCTACATTCTATACAACAGAGTCCTGTCCATCATTAGTTCAATTCTTTGACAATTCCTTTCATCATGACCAACCGATTTACAAAATTTTAAAAAGAAGTCGCTTTGGATATTGTATAAATTTCTGTAATAGGGAACAATTATTTGTCGAATGTTTTATTGATACTTGACATGCTACACTAGGTACTTGCACTTGTGCTTGATCTAGTGGAAAATTCTGGCTTCAATGGGCTAGGACCTCCTGCAGCTATATAATCCCAGAATATAGGGAACTGATCCTTATGACGACCTTCAACCTTGCACTTTGCACACTAAACTTTAGAATGTGTTTCTAACTTAACCTCCTTTCCCTTCTTCAAATCCTGCAACTCCATATGTAGTCTTGCTAGTGGCGACTAGATCTGCTGAATCCTATATTCGTCTCCTGGATTGGAGAAACTTCTAGTTTCATCATGATTTCTAATGCATCAGCCTCAGATCCAATCTTTTGTTGAGATAATGGCAATCTTAAGTGAGGTAATAGCGAAGCTATATACCAGTCCCTATGTTGTTCATCTGAAATCTGAAGGTTAGCTTGACTCAGTAAGCACTTTAGTCCCTGATCTATATCCCACGCAAAATCATTAACACTCTGCTTGATCTCCTTGATTTCGGTCACACACTGAGGTTGCAACTTCGGCTTCCTAAATTCTGCATTTAGTGCATCCTTTGTGTTAGCCAATGAAGCAATCAGTTGAGTTGTATTGTATCTGATGTACCAGTTTCGTGCTCTATCCTGTAGCGTTGTAACCAGGGGCACTTTCTTCATGTCATCATTGTTGATCTGGTGTCCTTTCCACACAGCCTCTGTGACAAACAAAAAATGATTAGGATCCTCTTATCCATGACCCCTGAATACAGGTGCTTTCACTATATGCGCCATATTGAATAGAGGAGGTGGGTTTGGAGGTGAAGGTGGAGGTGGAGGTGGAGGTGTAGGTGTATGAGGCGGAGGTGAAAGCAGAGGTGGAGTGGATGGATGTGGAATTCTAGAAGTACCTTGATCTATTGTCTGCACCGCACTTCTGGGTGTGCTAGGGCTACTTCTTTCTTCTTCGCTTTTAGACTCTCCCAATAAAGTATTGTATTCAATTTTGACAAATGTTTCTAGATCTACTCTGAATCGCATTCCACTTCGCATAGATCCAGTGTGTCCCCTCTTAAACATTAAGGTAAAGGCATAATCCCCTTTTCACACAACATCATCATTAGGGGAATTTTGAGGTCTAAAATGGACCTCCTAAGAAAAATGTACAACCAAAATAAACTTTATAAGAACCAATAGGATTTAAGATAATGATGTCAACAATTGGCGAAATGAAAGGATTAGTCTTTCAAACGGTGAGGCGTAAGGCAAATGGGTTGGCTGATTACTTGGCAAACTACAGCATTGACAATCAAGACAGGGGATGGGACAGCTGTTGGCAGCAAGTGGACAGTCCGAGCCTTAAGGAGAGATGCTCACAGCTGGCAAGAGAGGACCTGGGCAATTTAAACCGGGCTTAACCGGAAAACGGTAGAATATTACGGCACCTCTAAATGGAACACTCGGGAGACAATATGAGAGGTGAAATCTGGCACAGTGCGAAAGGACAAGTTCGGCGACAGCATTTATGGCAACAGAAGGGGCACAGAGATTATATCTACAATTTGATATATCGAGGGGACTACTGCAGCTGCCTCCTCAGCAGGATGGACTTATGGCACGAATACATTCATCTAGGTATAGGCAACATTTATTTTCAGATCTGAAGGTATCACGTAGCATTCACGGCCATCAACAGGAATGATGATGATGGTACTTCCACGACATTTCGGGAGGTGAGGATCATCATGGGAGACCTCAAGGCGAAAGGCTATTTAACAAACAGTGGGAGCAATGACTCCATTACTCTTTTTAAGGGTATTACTCTGGGTTTCTATTGTTCTTGGTTCTGTGCTAGTCTTCAAGAGACGGATAACCGGGGCAACATGGATACTGGAAGCTGTCGAAGCAAAAATAAACCAGGAGCTTCATAATGCAAGGAGCATGTATAAGACCCGATCGACAACAAGAAACAAACGACGGATTGTTGATATGGAAGCTGCAGTTAAGGAGGAGGAACGGCCGCGCACAGAGGAGGACATAGCAAGGGAGGTCGACTGGTTGATGGACCCGAGAACTACCTCCAGGTGAGCTACGCAATTCGTGCACACTCAAGTGGAGAGTTGGAGGATTAAGACCCTTTTGGCGAGAGCTCTGGAATCTAGGGATGAAGGGAACCAGCATTCTCAAGGGGAGAACCTCATCTCTGAAGCCCATCTGAAAGGTCTGTATGAGATATGTGAGGCGTTAGACAACAAAATTTCGGCAGTGCATGAGGTTGCGGAAACTGTCAACAAAAAGTTAACCCTGCTTATTAAACTTCTTCGGCAGACGCTGAGTCCGCTCCCCCGAGCTCTGATGGTAAGCAGCAGGAACCGTCGAAGGAAATTCATAATTATCATTCCCTGCAGGAAAGAGTGGACAAGCACATCCTGGAACAGGGTTTGGATATTGCAAGCAGGTTCTGGATGCCCCCGCAGTAAGTCGGGGTTGTCTGTGCTATCTCTTTTCTTTTTGCTGACTGTTTAGGTGGACTTCTTGGACTGTAACTCAATCATCTCCTGAATGTTTTCTCGTTACAGTGGCGCAGTTCAAGGTTAGTTTGTGTTAACGCTATGCATAGTAGATAATTGGCCATGCCACCCTGCGTGGTGTGCGGTTTGCATTTTGAACTTTACAGTTTCTTGACATCTTAGTGTTGGTGTCTTGTGTTTGTTGACCTGTCTGCCTTAGGTCTCGATCTGCAACAGCAGATTTTTTGTACTATATTTTGTTTTATAATATATCTATCTGACTTACAAAAAAAAAAGATAGACCAATGTTTGGTCTCAGTAGACGTTAACCATCATCATCATCATCATCATCATCATCAACTCAAAAATAATTCAAAACAATTAAAGAAAAATTGTTTTGTAAATTATTGAAAACTTATTTTCATATTATTATATTAAATTATATATATATATATATTTATGTGAAAATAACCATATTGTATTATTAAAAATATAAATAAATATTATTTATTTTAATAAAATATAAATAATAAGTTTCATTAGCACAATCAGTTGGGTTTTTGTCATCAAAGCGAACCAAGATTGTGTCTTGTGGGAATGAGGATTGTGCCTTGTGCTAGGAAGGAGACATATTAAAAAATCCAGTTAGCTTAGGGCTAGTGTGGCCTAGACCAGTGTGATCCCCGTATGACTTTGAAAGCTTAAATAGCCTTGAATCGCCACTCCTCAAGCCACATATGAAAAATCACGCACAACTTAAAAAACAAAAAATATAATAATATTTAAAATATTTATATTAATAAATATATAATTATAGCCTCAAGGGATAGCTCAAATGGTCGAATTCCCATTGCTAAGAACTTTCCCAGTTTGGAGGTCACGGGGTCAAATCTCCTCGACGCCCTCAGGGTTAGGCCTATTAAGATTGGCTGACGGGCAGATCCCTTTGGGTGGAACTGCGCCGATATTTACCGTGGATGTAGCGGCCACTCAGTGACCGTGAACCACAACTAAAATAAATAAATAAATATATAATTATAAAAACACAAAAGTAACACATGGAAAAACATTTTAAACATGAGAAAAAAGTTTTAAATATATATTATTACATAAAAAGTATTAATTCTACATTAAAATATCAAATTTATTTTTAAATTGAAAAATAAAAATAAAGAGATAAAAAGTATTTTTGTATTAAAATGCCCAAAAATCCATTACATTTAATCTAATTCTCAAAAACATTTAAAAAAATGATTGAACTCCATCACTTATTATCCATTACTATTAATGTTTTCATACACGGACTGATAAAAACAATATTTAAATAAGATTATTAACAAATAAGATTTGAATTAGACCTGAAATGCACATCTCATCAACAACCGAATTGCCTCTCGTCAAATTGTTTGGTAATCTTGGACGAGGGTGTGATTGATACATCGTCCCTGAAAAAACAGAAAACCGTAGTCACTGGCTCAATAAATCTACAATTTTAACACCTACCGCAGGGAGACACAGTGGGATTCAAGAAAATATACATTTGAATGCACATGTTTACTAATCTATACCATAAGTTGGTAGGTATAATAATGAAGAAGCCACGTCATGAGTGGGAACAATGAAGAACACGCACGTTTCAGTGGGTGGATGAAGAATGTCTGTTTTTTTCCATGAGTGGATAGCAACGAAGAACATGCGTTTCATTTTTACATCAAAGTTTCGTAGTTTCGTACTTGTGGCCTTGTGCAAAGTTTGGTCAACAAGAAATATCCATGGCGGGTTTCTCCCTTATTGTTACTTGAACATAATTTCGTGAACAAGACTATGTTGTTGCTTTAGTTATGTTGGTGACATTCTCAATAATTTCGCCCTTTTTCTAGCTCTGGAGCTCTAACCAAAGTGGTTTTCAGCAAGATGAAAAGGTGTTGATTGGTGGTTTTCTTATTGCGAACATGTTTAGTGCTATCCCATCTTTAAATAAGGAGCCTCGCCACGTGGCTAGCCCTACTCTAGTTAGCACCTCAAAGTAGAACAGTGGTAGGAAATGCATCAAGTGGAAAGTAGGAGAAACTAGTCTTGTTTTGGGGTTCATGTAAACGACATTTAAACAATGATGCAATCTATTGCAGTCAATAGATTTTCTAGCAAAAGAATGAACATCAAGGTATTGAGACATTGGTCTACTAGTGATTTTCAAGAGTTGCTGGCTTATTTACCAAAATGTATGATTTTGGCAAAGGGATGGTTGACATGGACTCTAAAATTGTGTTATGCCCTTGAACTGTGAGAATAACAGAATACCAGAAATATGAAACAATATTGAAAGAAACACAGAGAGATCATATGAATTGAGACAAGCTGCAAATATATTTTATTATTCAGAAGCAAAATACAATGTTCACTTGCTTCTTCAAGGGGGCAACTTCCAACAGAGTAGAACTTAATTACTATAAAACTTGGTGCTTATTCCCTTGCTATCTAAGGCTATTTATAGTTTTATGACATCCAAAACCCTAACTACTAGTGGTCTCTTGCATAATACAGGGTAACCATTTTATTTATTAACTATGGCCCATTTATAACTAATTGTCACCCCAACAAGTATGCCAAGTGTCTACTACATGTAAGATGACCATCATTTATTTCTCATATATAGATTGACCTAAATGCTTGCCATTGAGTTGTTGACTCGTGAAAGCCAATGGTCTATCTTCCTGCATTAATATTGTGCCAATGCCCATACTGAAGCATCACATTCAATCACAAAATATTTTGAAAAGTCTCGTAGGGCCAATACTGAAGTGGAGCACATGGCATGTTTGAGAGCCAAGAAGGCCTGCTAAGCTGCGTGAGTTGAGAGAAATGAATTTTTCTTGAGAAGATTAGTGTCCCAAATACTCTTTTTCTTCCATGTCAAAGGAAAACTTGGATAATTTGATAAATAGTTTATGATCTTGGAGTAGTTGCAATACCTGGTCAACATGTTGAAGGTGAGTGTCCCATGTTATGTTGTAGATGAGAATGTCATCAAAAAAGGCTAGGGCGGATTTTCTGAGATATGGTTTCAGAAGGTGGTTCATGAGGCTATGAAAAGTGGATGGGGCATTATAGAGACCAAATGACATGACCAAGAATTCATAATGGCCCTTATGAGTTAGGAAGGATGTCTCAGGAATGTCAACTTCCTTCATTCATATTTGGTGATAGCCTAAGCAAAGGTCTAGCTTGGTAAAGAAGCTCAGTAGTAGGGTGAGACCTTCCACTACACATGGTTGCTCTTGTCCATTCTATTGGTAGCGGGAGAACTGCTAGAGGACAGTGAGTTCCTAAGCATCAAACAAGACTTACCAGAGGCTGCAAAATACGCATCGCTCTAGGCTACCAGAGACACGAAGCGGATTCGCGAGACCAAGATCTTCTGGGTGCTCATGGAGGCAAGCATTCGGATGTGGATTAATAGGAGGCCGTGCCTATCCCCCACAGTTTACAACAGTCTGTGGAGCTTTGTAGGCTTCAAGGGGGACATGCATAACATCTACATCAAGGCGTGAAAGGATCTGGCGTAGCAATGGACCAAGCTCCTCTTCATCGCCATTGATGATGCGATTTTTTTCAGTATTAGAATCATGGCCCCTTGAGTGGTGCGCCTCGTATTTGGCGGAGCTGGATAGGATAATAGCCCAAAGGAGAAAGGATGAGGTTGAAAAGAGGTGCAATGAAAAAGTAGCAGTAGAGGTAAGGGCAGTCCGTGAGGCAACAAAGGCAGTCGCAGAGCAGGCAAATGCTGTCGAAGTTGTAGCAGCAGCGCAGACAACAGGGGTCACAAAAATGTAGCAAGAAGAAGGTCAGGACTTGTCTATGAGACAGGAGGCAGAGGACACAAACCTTGCAGAAGGCGCGGACCCTGGCACAACGTCTACCCAACTGAAAAGGCCGCACATCACAGAGAGATCAGGTCCACGGAAAAAGGTCAAGGCCTCCAAATTGACCTTCGACCCAGTCAAGTTAAAAGAAGGCAATATATACGACATTGGCGACACGGTTCGCGAGGTCACCAAGGAAGTGCTCCAAGAAGCCATGTTGGAGCAGCAAATTGTGTTGGGGGCCCTAAGGGCGCAGTTGTAGGAACTACAGGTGCGACCCCCATAGGAAGGAACCGTAGCCACCTATGGCGCAGCAGGAACATCAGCAGCAGACCAGCTACTATGCACAAAGATGGCCAACACCATAGTGCTACCGGAAGGGGTGCTAGCAGCAGAGAATGAGACTGACAGAGTCGTGGTTGGAAGGATCAAGGGACTTGGCCTTAATTTGGTTGCTCTTCCGGGCGACACATTGTACCAGCTACAGGATGGCATAACAGCAAAGCTCTGCACCAAGGAGGGTCGCGCGATTTAGGTGATGAATGAGCAAAAGATCAACATCGAACAACTCAGCCTGCAGTGTGACGAACTAGTGTCACAGAATTAGTAGATAGTGCAAACAATTGATGAAGTGTGTTGGCGCATCCCAGAGTTGTCCATCGTTGTAGACTTACCAACAGAAATGTGGATCCACTGTTTGGCAAGTGGAGTCTGAACCGCGCATGAGGAAACAAGGCGAGTGCAGTTGAAGCTGAATCTCCAGAATGTCGAGCTGCGACTAAAGGCGCAACCTTCCACTCCTCCGAAAGTTAGAGAGCACCGCATTAGTGCTATTCAAACAAGATTGGAAGAAATTGGACGGGAAGTGCAAGATTGTACCAGTATGTTAGACCAAGCCTTTAGATTCCTCACATCCTTGTAGGAGGATCCCAACATACAGCGCCTAGAAACAGAGGTGCGCGAGCTTCAGGAGCAGTATGACAATGTAAGGGGAACAACGCAGACAATCTTCCTCACTCAATGGCTCACAAAGATGCAGTAATGAAGGGAACTAAAAGAGTAGGTGGATGTTTCCAGACAGAAAGAGGCACTCCTCAAAGCGTGCATCCAACCATGGATTGATGAGGATTTCACCATTACGGCAGATATCGAGGGAAAGCTCGCACTAATGCAACGGTTTACGTGCTAAGGCAGGGATTTGATCCCCACAAAGAAGCATCAAAAGAACACATGCAACAGGTCCAGCAAACCGTCGAACAATGTGTTGCAGACCTCCGAGCAGTACGAGGCTAGTTGGAGGGACTCCACGTCAAGATTGTCGCGCCAACTGAGTGACTCAGGGACAAGTCACGATGATTGTGTTGGGGGCTTGTTGGGCATGGAATCCCCCCACAGCATGTTTTTGGGCTCAAAGCCCAAGTTTTGGTCAAATGTACTGTAAGACTCCACGCATTGCAGGCACAGAGCACAAAGTATAGGTTGAGGCATAGGGTTGTTCGCCCTAAAGTATTGTAATGTAATTAAAGTCATGTCGGCCTACCCATGGTCCGCAGACCATGGGATTTTGTAAATAGAGTAAGGCTCTAAGTTGTAAAGAGAGTGAATTGGAGAGAAGAATACAAATGGTTCAAGCATAAAGTAAGAGTCTAAGTGTAGTGGGTCATAGTAGTAGGAAGAGGCTCTGCAGCTGAGTGTGAAAAGGCCTAGTAGAGTCCATAGCTGAGTGCGCGGACCCCTGTAGCTGAGTGCGCAAGGCAAGGTCGAGTCTGTAATCTCGAACAAAGAATAATAAAGAGAAGTTGATTCCAGTTTCTATGAATCTTCTTGTGTATTGCATTCTTTACATTTATGTTGTTTTGTTTATCGCGTGCACTTATATGATTACTGGATATACTGTTAATTATTATTAATCTTACACCGATCAGTGAAGTAATTGAGTAATAACAGATTAAATAGAAAGGAACTTGAGTATAATACGGATTGTGCCCCGGGCAGGGATGTGCGAAGACGGCCTCACAGGTTGCGAAGGACTAATAGGTGCGTGTAGTGATGTGCTCGCAGGGTTAAACCGTGGACCACCAGAAGCTCATCAAACATCCCCAGGGTGCGGAAACCTAGTTCTAGCACCCTCCCATACTACTTCGGGTGAGACCTTAGTTCACGCTCCGCAGACTATTGCCAAAAGGGCCAGTAGTAAAGGGAAAGTTTGGCTAAGTCACCTCTAAACTTGGGTCAGGCCCAAGCAAGCCAACACATATTATGAAGTAATATAAAGATCTCTCCTTTGTTTATGCATGGGGAATATGACTAGAACACAACCAAGCCATTTTTTATTTCAATCCCCTTATGGATGTCAAAATGGAAACTTAGTGTCTTGGAATCATGACTTCTAATGCACATGTCGTTGCCTCTCATCCATACTCCTTTTCTATGGATATCCTATTCAAACTCATTTCAGTTGGGCTTCCTTTGATGGTGTAGAATAGATGAGTTCGCCAAAAGGTGGGGAAGGGTGTATACTATATTTCTCAGATACACACTCGAGTCTCCTTTAGCATTATTTTGGGTCCTATTACAAACAGTCGAGTTGAATTGACAATGTTTAAACCCCTTATCCTACTTGATTTTGATCATAATATCAATCAACTGCATGTTTATGAGGACTCTACTTTGGTCATAAATTGGATGAAATGAGTTTATAATCTTTCTAATTTTTCTCTTTTGTCGCTTTTCAAAAATATTCAGAACATGACTGCTTTAGTTTCTCACATAACTTTTGATCATGTCTATAGGCACCAAAACCAAGTTGTAGACTCCCTAACAAAGTAGAGTCTAGAATTTTCTCGAGAGTTTGGTTGGTCACAAAATTAGAACACAGGCTTAAAAAAGAATCCATCCATCATCGCTGGGTAGATGATGGGGCCTTAAATCATCTAAATAACATTACATAACTCTTATCTCTATTTGGGAAACTTTTAAAATTTTGTGATCTATATGGTCTATATATTTATGACAATTACCAACTAAGATATGTAATTCTACTTGCTATAGTGGCTAGCCATGGATAATATTAGATAGAAACAAAGGATGGGTCACACTTTGAATATAATATTAGTAAGTATTCCAACCTTCACGAAGATTCATATTGTAATTTGAATATAGAATATTCATACTTTATAATATTAGTCACAATGAATATAATATTAACACTATTTATATCCTTCATGTGGGTTTATAGCATAATATGAATACACATAGTCTAACTAATATACTAAATGAACCTTTGATAGGCATTTTTTTTCTGGTTAATTTTGCTGAAAACTTCGTAGATATTTTTAAGAATCATAAGTCATACTTGTCTAATATGAAATGTTCTAGTGCCTTTGACACCTTTTAATGTGTTGAATTCATTTATGTGTTCAAAATTGCATTTTAAACAATAGGAAATCACAATCTTGGTTAAAATTGTATTGTTGTATTTTGACCAAAAAAACCATTTCATGTATTAGTTAGACTATTCCATTTGAATATGTCATACTTTGAATATAATATTGGTACTTCTTTTGGCCTTCAGTTAGATTTATAACATAATTTGAATATGAAATATTCATGCTTGATAATATTAGTCATATTTTGAAATATCCATTCATATTATTTACAAATATTTTTATCTAAGATCACATCAATAGATATTTTATTATTATTTATATTGTTAAACATATTTTTAATTTAATTTAAACCTTAATAATATATCTTGTAGTATAAGAATTGAGTTGTGAATATATATTTCCTACAAAATAGCTAACTTTTATTTATTATTATATCTTTTAGGAGGTCCATTTTAGACCTCAAATTTCTCTAATATGATTGTGTCCATGCAATATCAAGAGGAAATGGTGTTTATTGTGTTAGTGGTTGAAGAACAAAAGAACAATCTGCTTTCAAATGTGAGTTGAAAGATAAAATCCAAAATGGCTTGTGCTAACTTGGGCATGAAGCCATCTCACTCTAAGAGAATTTTTATTATGATGAATAGGACTGGATGAGACATGAAAAAATCTAGAGAAGAAAAGTATGTAACCAAGAATGGTTATGTAGTCACAAGAATAAGTGAAAGAGCCATAAATTTTCCATGTACATATTAGAATGATATGTGAATTGAATGATTAGTAGAAGAGTTTTAGTTGTAGCTTGTGGCCACAACATGAGGTTGTTATTTTATCTTTCCTAGAGAATGTAATGTAGGGGCATTTGACCAAGATACCATATAATTTTTTTCATCCTTCTGATCCCATCCAATGGTCCAAACGCCATTGTAGTGGTTGATTAGATTAACAAAGAAACTTGGTTTGGGTCACCGTGGAAATTCTAATTATTTCCTGTCACCTCCTTTGATGAATGAGAGTATCTCATCAAGTTGAATTACTATAGTGAAAGGAGTAGTGGGCAATCAATTTTTTTTAAGTCATTCGATCTCTTCCCATTTAGTGATAGTTGTTTCTTATGTTTCCTTGTTTCAGTTGTGGATAGAAGGCGCAGTCAACAGGGTGATCAGGTGATCAGGTGAATTGTGGAACTGACGGAACTCAAGCCACTGCCCAAGACTCCATGAAACTTCTAGGAATGATAAATAACATGGAAACAAAAATTCTAATGCAAAAAATTAACTAATTACTTGATCGGACCCCTACTAACCATGACAGAGATTTCGTTAAACACATCACACATATGCAATATACATGTCATAGAAACATATCTGAGCATAGTGGTCTCACACTTATATGTGATTCGCTAGGAAGCATTGGTACCTCATCCCAATAACTCCATTACCATCTATTAAGCCATATATTCATTATCAATTCATTGATTAATCAAAACATGATGAGAGTCATACATCATCATTGTCATGAAACTAACTCATAACCAACATATAACCAATATAAATATCAAGGATATAATAGTCATATAAACCACATATAAACAAGTATATTTAACCATAAAATTCCAAGGAGAATTATCTCTTATTGATGAATGCATAGGCCAACCAGGTATGGCAAAATCTCTCTTTCAACCAATCACCTTCGTGACATATTCCAAGCATGAACGTGGGATCTCATAAAACAAATCAATCAAAACCAAACCAGGGCTTTCAGAGGCCAAACCACCTCAACCCTCAACCAGTGATTCCACCTCATGTTCATACATCACTAACCATTACCAAATTGGTCTCTACCCAATCTATCCAGGGCTCTAGAGTGTTTGTTCCAACCAAGGCTTCCAAGGCTAGTAAATCAACATACCAAGGGATTCTAGAGAATGTTTCCAACCAAGGCTTCCAGGACTAGTAACTCAACCCAAGTTGTTATAGGCCTTCTATTATACAACAAAATGACCTCCTCATAAGCTCAAACGAGAAAGACACATTGGTTGGAAGAAATATCTAAGTTACAGGCCTATTTTCCAAGGTATCGCACCCCAAAAAAGGACAAGAGGAATTATAATGATTTCCAGCTCTTAGACAAAAGTGTTATTCCCTAGGTTAATGCTCTATTTTTCCTAAAGGATAGTGTTACTATATATTTATGAGATTCTAAAGGTCAAAGTGTGAGTTAACTAATTGACACTCTGCTTTTCCCTCAAATGTTAGCTCGAAAGGCAGGAAACATCTGCCTCAAGCCTCACTAAGGACATTGTTATTCCTAATAAAGCTTCACAGGAAGGGAAAGACCAATAAATCGAGACATCATCCAAGATTTTTCCTCATTGGAACTCATGAAATAATTGGAAAGGATGAGCCTCTCTCCATCTATAAATTGAAAGCTCATTTATTGTAACAAAGGTCAAATAGTGGTTGAAAGTTTAAAGAGCTTAAGTATTGTTATGTTGCCAAGAAGTTGAGAGAGAGACATAGTGGAGTTGGAGGACTAGAGGAGGCTTGATCCAACCACGATTGTTGTAATCATCCTTCTTCTATTTAATAATATAGATAAGTTTATGTTTTTTGTACTTGATGGTGTCGATATTGTATTTCTTTACATGTTGGTTCGATGGCGTGATTGATAAGTAGCTTAGATGCATGTCGATTTATATTTTCTTATATTTTAATGCTTTGGTTCTGAAATTTCATATGTTGTGGAAATTACACTTTGTCTCGTTTATGTGTAGGTTCTAATCTAGGAGTTGGCGGATAGGTATTCAACTTTAACACACTAAGATCTCCATCAAAACTACACAAAGGACTGATGTAATCCTTCTCCTTTTGCTTTGTCAATCATGGATTAATATGAATATATGTGTCTTTCCTTGCGAAAATTATAGTTACTATCAAACAGTCTATCGTGGGTCTTGTGAAGACGCAAGAGGATATTTCATCCACAACCACCCATACAATAAACCCTATATCAACTTCCAAAGTGTTTTTCGAACCAAGGCTTCCAGGACTAGTAACTCAACCCAAGATGTTACAAGGCTTTCAAATCAATTTTCCAACCAAGGCTTACAGGAACTAGTAACTCAACCCACATCTAAAGGAACATGAGCACCAACCAGAAATCAAAAGTAAAACCCACAACACCATGGCTATCCAAGAAATGGTAAGTCTAGGCAAAACCGTTGTCAATCTAGGCAATCCTCCATGCCAATGACAAATCATAGCTAAATGATCATATGCATATGTCATGCATGCCAAAACTAGTAAGGAAATCATACATGCAACTTAGTACCTACAAGAAAA
>APFE030040412.1:19921-38293 GCA_000404065.3 Pinus taeda | reverse complement strand
CATCGGGCTCCTAATGTAGAAAAAATTATGAACTCTTGGTCATAAGCCTTTTGGATCCTAGACTATAATGTAACTGGTTATCAATTTCATCATGTTGTTGCTTGATTTCCTTTGTTATTTTTGCCATTAATTCTCTAGGCTTTCAAATACTATGTTGTTCTTGTCCACTTGCTTTGTTTATGTAAAGATCTTCAGTTAGATGTACATTATTGTTTGTTGTCATTTTTCCCTTGTTGTAAATTTTCTTGGTAATATTATTCATTAGCATTCACAACTCATCAATTTCTTCATCTGACTTTGTCCTTGCTTGTTGACATGAAATATGTCCAACTATTGTCCCTTTCAAAGTGTTTGAGACATCTAATTGTCTACTCCATACTTCTTGTTCATCTATGAGAACCTCACTAGCCTGACTTTCAAAACTCTTACATGGAATAAGTTTATTATAGAAAAATATTTCTAGATCTTGTTGTTCATTTTGACTCTTTACTCACTCACCATATTCCCCTCTAACATACAAGTAATAATTGACTCCTCTAGTACACTAACTCTTGAATTTTCCTTGGTCATCTCTTGAGTTCTTTCATTATCTTCTAAGGCATCTTCTTGGGATACCCTTCTTTGTTGTAGTATAAATTATATGCATTGACTTTCTTATTATTTCTTTAGATAGTTGTCACTTATTACTTTTGGAACTCATTGTGCCTACAATCAGTTTACATTCTTCATCTACCTTTTGATTGTTTAGTCAATCTTCCAAAAACTTCAACCCAAATCCAAAACCATTATTACCTTCCATGTCCTCTTCAACAGTATTCAAATTTTATATTGAATTATATTCTTCCTCTTTGTCTTACCTTGCTAAATCAAGGATACCAATATCCTCATGCTTAATTAATTCTGAATCACAATCTTTGTACTCAACTTCATCAGATCGGTCTTGAAACTATCTTCAATCAAGAGACATTCTTCATCACATCCGACCTTGAAACCTTTATCGATCTTAATGACAGTTGTAGGATATTATCCATCTTCATCTTCTTTGTAATTTTCATCCATACACAAAATATTAGTTGTCATCATCTCCAATGCATCATTATCTAGGAGATACTACTAATGTTCCTTATCTTCCTCATAGCCTACATCCCTTTCGTCTGTCATATGGAGTTCTTCCAAAATTCCATGGATTGGAATTTTATTAGTATTGCCTTCATGAGGCAACTCTCTATCTGCAATACCCACATTCTCAAAATTTCAATGGTTTCAAAACCATGATATTCTTGGATCTCATCAGCTCCTTCATCTTCATCTTCACCAAGGATAAATCCTTATTCTGGTTCATATATGTAAACCTTCATCTTTGCTTCCCTAATTTATTTATTCTTCAATTGAAAATTCAACCGATGCTCCAACTTCACTTGCAATTTGTGCCATTTCACTTTTCTCCACATCCCCCATCCACACCTTTGATATTCCTCACTTTTATGTAGCATCTTCATTAGTACATCTAGTTGTACTTTCATCTCAGCGAGTTCCATATCAAACTCCTCATCACTCATCCCTCTATGACTTATCCCTACACCTTTGTTATGAATATAAATAGTCATTTTCTTCCTCTTTTGTGAGCTTCCTTTGGCTCACTATGAGCTTCATTCCCACTTATGTAATAATACTTCTCCATTGACTTGTTACTAAATAACTCACCAAGCCTTATCCTTAGCTCAACCTTTTGGTATTCCTAGGTTCTCTCCTCTTTAAATTGTTCCTTCTAAGCACTCCTTGTTATTATAATGGTTGCACTTACTTATCTCACCTCCTTGAGAGCTTCCACTACTTTCTATTTCATCCCTCTATGGCTTATCCCTACACCTCAATTGAGAGAATCCTTGCTCCCTTTATTACAACTTTCGAGTTGTAATCTCTTATCAAAATTTCTTGTATCCTACTACTACTTGCACAATTAGCAATTTAAAACATAAATACCATTTATGTATTTACCAATCTTCAAGAAACTCTTCCCAACTCTATAGATTTGGTTGGAATTATCTATTGGCTGCAACTCCTCTAATGAAACATCTCTCCCAATTTTCTCACTATCTAGAATTTCCAAACTTTGACTACCCTTCCAAAAGAATTTCTTCTCCATCCTTATGGGGTTACTTACTTGTAACTTAAAGAACACATTTGCACTCTTAAACTCATCTTTTCTTAAGAGCTTAACTTGCAATTATTAATTCTCTAACCAAATCAAGTTAGAATGCAAAACTCTTTTCTTTTCTTACCGATCAGATTCTTCCCAAATTCTATCTTGCTACAAGCTCTTAACACCACCATTTAAATGAGAAACTCCTAAATTTTATATTGTAACTATCAAGGTTATTTGCCACATTCCTTAAGTACATCACTCATTCTCTACTAGAACTTCCCTAGTTGTAAGTCATTGTCATATTGACTTCTTTTGTCATTGCTATTTTTCATTAACAATTTCTATCAATAACCTTCTAGAAACATGAAGATAGAAATCACAATTTAATTACCACCATTCCATTTAGTTGACCTATTGTAATTCCCCCTTTCAATCCAGTATATTTTGTTGAACTTCTTTTTCTATCATGCAAAGAATTTACTTCAAAACCAATGTGCTACTCACACTACAAAGGCAGCCTTCTTATTATAATCTTTGATTTTTTAAGAGAAAATCCTATGCTTTGATACCACTTGATGTCGACTTCAAATTTGGCAGGTTCCCCAAGCCTTCTTGTTCATATTCATTTACAATAAATCCTACGTTCAATAAAATATATGATAAAAATATACATGATCATTATCAAATCTATTCTTCTATTTTTCTTAAGTTATCATTAGATTGTGTGTCCTCTAGGCATTAATTATAAATTAGTTCCCCAATTCATTAATGTTCTATGTTATACAACAAGTGTTATACTCTACTTTTGTTAACGGAAAGTGTATACTCGTAACAGGAAGTGAAATATGATCACTGGAGTGACACAGAGTAGCTAAAACTTCAACGATTTGATTAATTTATAAAATACCACTCAGTTATGAGAGAATCAATCTCAATTCATTATTGGTTATTGACATTCTCCATACATTTCTCACTCCATTGTGTTTATATATAAAAAATACATGTTACCTGAACCCTCCTTTGTGTTTATATGAAGAATCAACATCTAGAAGTTTACAATTCCCAGACTCAAAGATTTATGACTCCAATGGTTTATAAATATCACAACTCGATGCAAATACTCATCTCTTGGATTATGCTACACCATGACTGAGTTGGAATTGTCAATACATAACCAAGAAACCCAATTTGATGCAGGGTATCCACTATCATTTTCCCTCAGTTAAGCATGCTCTTATGTTACCAATGCATCTAGATTTCATATTATATACTAACTCACATAAATTTTGGGAAATGGTTTGATTCATGAAATTTGTAGAGATTGTCACACCTCAGATTCAAATGCCACCTCTATAGACTTTGATCACAAGTTTTCCCACACATTCTAAATGAATCCACACCTCAATCTATATTCCTTCCTTCAAAGAAAAGCTTTGAATTTCACAGTGCTTTGTCTCAACAAAGCCAATTCCATTCATCATATGCACAAATCGACTCAATTTTAGATGGCAGTTATTTTGTAGCTATCATTCTCCAACGAATAATTTCCTTCAGGGATTAACACCTCAATCCCCAAGTCTTATGAGTTAGATAGACTTTTCCTTTGTTCTTTCCTGGATGCTTGTAGAGAGCAATTCTTCATGTAACTCGATTGAGACTTGGAATGATTCTCATTCCTCAATAACACTTCATGAGGAAGACTCAACTTTACCTACAATGCAAACCAAGGTCAAATCTTCATCAAACTAATATGAAAACACCCTTTCCTTATGATTTCACAATTATTATTTTAATGTAGACTTTTAACCATTCATTCCACCGTTGATTCACCATCACACCAACAAGAGCCAGCTTTAACTCTAAAAGGTCTTAATATTTTCTACGTAAACTCATTTTCTTATAACTATTATAAATCACAACATCCTACACACATATTCACGAGATTAGACTGAGAGATACTAATTTTAATAACTAAGTAAACATTCACCATTATATTGAAAATTTCTCATACTCCATTACTGGAAATTTATCGGTGATTAAAACCCCTACATTAATTACAAGAACTAGATATAGGAATTACTTACGCTCAACACCAATACTAACATAGATATATGCATAAAATTGTCATAAAATGCTCAACCACAAGGTATAGAAATCCCTGCCAAGGTTTTCCTCCATTCACTAAAACAGAGATACATTATTGCCCCGATATTCAACATAGGCACCAGTTCTTGGCCCTCTTACAAACACTCGACCTTTGTCTTCTCTCCTATCCTTCCTAATGCATGCAGGCTTAAAAAGCTTCATTAAAACCTTGAAACGATAACCAGTTTAGTTAAGATCATATGCTAATATTTCTACCCTACAATCTCCATGCCCTAACTTATTCTTTTAATACTTAATGACCAAGTAACATGGCTCTAGCTACCCCTAATTAAGAGATCGAATCTCTTTCTTTTATTTTCCCTAATTATCAATATTCAAAATTTTTCTCTAAACATATATTTAATTACATCAAATGATTAGGTTGTTTAACAAATGTCGATACCCCTCCTAGAAGTTTTTTCCACCAAAGTCATAAAGCTTGGAAGATGAATTGCTATTGCATGAAACTCCCAAGGTAAAAAAATTATGATCTCCTAGTCCTAAGCCTCCTAGATCCCATACTTTGTAATGTAACTAGTTATCAATTTCACCATGTTGCTTCTCCATTTCTTCTACTGCTATCACCTTTAATTCTCGGAGCTTCCAAATCCTATTTTGTTCTTGTCCACTTTGCTTTCTAATGCAAATCTCTTTAGTTAGCTATACATTATTGTTTTTTATTCTTTTTCTCTTGATGTACCCTTTTCCTGATAATCTTCTTCATTAGCATTTTCAACTCATCAATTTGTATATCTAACTTTGTCTTTGCTTTTTGACATGAACTATATCCAACTGTCATCCCTTTCAAAGTGTTTGAGACATTAATTGTCTAATCCAACCTTCATTTTCCTCTACAAATACCTCACTAGCTTTAATTTCAAAATTCTTACATGGAATAAGTTTATTACAACAAACTATTTCCAAATATTGTTGTTCATTATCACTCTCTACTAACTCACCATACTCCCCTTTAACATACAAGTAATTTGTTGATTCCCATGTTACACAAATTCCAATGTTCTCCTTGGTCATCTCATGAGTTCTTTCATTGTCTTCTAAGACATCTTCTTGGGCTACCCTTCTTTGTTCTAGTAGAAGTTCTATGTCTTGACTTTTTTCTTCTTTATTTATATGGTTTTCACATATTATTTTGGAAATCATTATGTCTGCAACCAATTTACAATCCTTATCTACCTTTTTATTGTTCAGTCCATCTTCCAAAAACTTCAACCCTGCTACAAAACCATTATTACCTTCCATGTCCTATTCAAAAATATTCAAATATGTTATTGAATTTTGTTCTTCCTCTCTATATTCCCTTGCTAAATTAAGGAGACCAATTTCCTTATGCATATTCAATTCTAGATCACAATCTTTGTACTAAGCTTCGTCAAAGAGATATACAAACTAAGTTTTTCCTCCATTGAATAGTGCATCTATAAGCTTATTTTTTTGCAATAACTAGAAACTATCTTAAATCGAGAGATGTTCTTCATCATATTTGACCTTGAAACCTTCATAATTCATACACAAATTATTATTTGGCATCATCTCCAATGCATTATTATCGAGGAGATACTCTTTAATTTATTTATCTTCCTCATAGTCCATATCCCTTTCCTCTGTCATAAGGATTTATTCCACAATTCCATGGATCGGAATTGTCTTGGTATTGGCTTCATGAGGAAAATCTCTATCTTCAATACCTGCATTCACAAAAAAATTGTTAGTTCCAAAACCATGAGATTCTTATATCTCATTAGCTCCTTCATCTTCATCTTCACCAAGGATACATCCTTGTTCTGGTTCACATATGTAAACATTCATCTCTGCTACCCTGAGCCCTTTATTCTTCAATTAAGGATTCAAGTTATGCTCCAACTTCACTTGCAACTTGAGCCATTAAACTTTTCTTTGCATCCTCTATATTCACCTTTGATCTTCCTTGATTTTCTATAACAACTTCATTAGTTCTTCCAATTATACTTTCATCTCAACAAGTTCCTTATCAAACTCCTCATAACGCATCCCTGTGTATCTTATCCCTACACCTTTGTTATAACCATCAATAGTCATTTTCTTTGTCTCTTTGTGACATTTCTCTAGCTCATTGTGAGCTACAGTCCCACTTATGTAACAAGCCTTATCCATTGACCTGTTACTAAATACCTCACCAATCCTTCTCTTTAGCTCAACCC
Organism: Pinus taeda; assembly: GCA_000404065.3. Classification (NCBI taxonomy): domain Eukaryota; kingdom Viridiplantae; phylum Streptophyta; class Pinopsida; order Pinales; family Pinaceae; genus Pinus; species Pinus taeda. The sequence goes on along the minus strand of APFE030040412.1, from coordinate 31,804 downwards.
TTTGGTATTCCTAGGCTCTCTCCTATATAACCTCTTGCTTTTGAGCACTCCTTATTGTTCTGACTACTACATTACTTAGCTTGCCTTTTTGAGAACTTTCGTTGTCCTCTATTTCAAATCTCCTAATTGTATTCAATGCCAAAAAGACCTTGACACTGTCACACTTCTACCTTAGTTAAGATCCTCCTTGCTCTCTTTATTACAACTTTCATGTTGTAATATCTTATCAAAATTTATTGTCTATTGTTGCTACTTGCACAATTACCAATTTAAAACATAAATACCATTTAATTACTTACCAGTCTTCAAGCAACTATTCCCAGCTCTATAGGTTTGGCTAGAATTATCTTCTAGTTGCAACTCCTTTATTGCAACATCTCTCCTAGTTTTCTCACTATCCAAAAATACCAAACTTTGACTACCCTTTCAAAAAGTATTTCTTCCCAATCTTCAGAGAGTTACTTTCTTGTAACTTAAATAACACCTCTATGCTTTTGAACATTTCTTCTCTTAAGAGCTCACTTGCAATTATTAATTCTTTGATCGAATTAAGTTATAATGCAAAACTTTTTTTTTTTTGTTTTATCTATCAAATTCTTCCTAACTCTGATCATCTTGCAAGCTCTGAATACTCCCATTTCAACAAGAAATTTCTAGCTTCTTTGTTGTAACTATCAAGGTACTTTTCCACCATCCTTAAGAACGTTAATCATTCTCTTCTACAACTTCCCTAGTTGTAAGTCATTGTCAAAATTACTTCTTTCATTGTTGTTTCTTTTTAGTAACAACTTTTATCAATAACTAATTGGAAACATTAAGACATAATTTACAATTTGCTTACCATCATTCCTTCTAGTTGCACTATTCTAATTCCCAATTTCAGTCCAGTATCTTCTGTTGAACTTCTTTTTCTGTCGTGAAAATAATTTACTTTAAAACCAATTTGTTGCTTTCACTAAAAAGGAAACCTTCTTATTCTAATCTCTAATTTTCAAAGAGAAAAACCTATGCTTTTATACCACTTAATGTCGACTTCCAAGTCGGTAGGTTCCCCAAGCCTTCTTGTCCATATTCATTTACAGGAAATTCTAGTTCAATATGATATGAGATGAACATCTACAGGACATTCTCAAATATCTTCCTTTGTTCTACTTAAGCTATCACTATATTATGTCTCCACCAAGCATTCATTAGACATTCATTCAACAATTCACTAATGTTTTATCTTATACAATGAGTGTTCTACTCTTATTCTATTAACAAGAAGTGAACGTCGACCACTAGAGTGACACAGGATAGTTGAAATTACAACCTTTTTATTAATTTTATAAATTATCACTCAGTTCTTAGAGCGTTAATCTTAATTCATTCTTGGTTGATCACATTGGCCATGCAATTTTCACTTCAATTCATTTACAAAAAAAAAAGGAAACAATCATAAATATGTGTTACCTAAACTCTCCTTTGTGTTTATATGAAGAATTCACATCTAGAAGGTTACAACACCTAGACTCGAGGATCCACGACTCCACTAGGTTATAAAGATCACAACTCAATGCAAATTCATGTCTCTTGAATTTATCAATGTCGTTACTAAGTTGGACTTGGAAATACATAATAAATAACCCCAATTTGACATAGGGTATCTATTTAAAGCTTTCCCTCAATTAATCATGCTCTTTTGTTACTAGTGCATATGGATTTCACATTAAATACTAACCAACGCAAGGGTTGGGAATGGCTTGATTCCTGAAATGTGCAAATATTGTCAGACCCTAGATTCCATGTCACCTCTACATACTCTAATAATGTGTATTCCTATGCATTCCAAATGAATTTAAACCACAGTCTAGATTCCTACCTTTTAAAGAAAATCTTTGACTTTCATAGTGCAATGTGTCCAGAGAGCTAATTCCTTAAACACATGCACAGATTGATTGATTCTAGAGTGGAGTTCTATCAAGCTACCATTCTCTAAAAGACAACCTTTAGGTATTAACACGTCAATCCATATTTCTCATGAGTTCGACACATTTGCCATCATTCTTTCCTGAATGGTTTTAAAGAGCGACTCTTCATGTAAGTTGATTGAGAATTGGAATGATTCACATTCCTCAATAACAATTCACTAGGAAGACTCAAATTCAACTACAATGTAGACCAAGATCAAGACTTGATCAAACTAATAAGAAAACACTCTTTCTTTAGTATTTGTTCATCAGTATTTCAATGCACACTTTTAGCCAGTCATTCCACCCTTCAATTCGCTCTTACACTAATGAGAGTTTGCTTCAACTATGAGAGGTATTAAGCTTTTCTACAGAAAGCTCGTTTTCGTGTAACTATTAAAATCACAACATTCATGTGCACACATTCATGCAATTACACAAATACATACTGATTTTAATAACCAAGAAAACTTTCACCTCTCTACAGAAAATATTTGGAAATTTATCAGTGGTTACAACCCCTACATTCATTACAAGATTTACATGCATGAATTACTTACACTCAACATTAATACTAACATAGAGATATGCATAACATTGTCAAAAAATGCTCAACCACGTTGTATAGAAATCCCTCCTACGGTTTTTATTCATTCACTGAAACAAAGATATATTGTTGGACTGATCTTCAACATACGCGCTAAGTCTTGGCCCTCTTACACACACTCAACCTTTGCCTTATCTCCTATCATTCCCAATGCACACATGCTTACAATGGTTCATTAAAATCTTGAAATGATAACTAATTTAGTTTAGATCATATGCCAAGATTTCTCTCCTATAATCTCTCATGCGCTAACTAATTATTTTAATACTTAATGACCAAATAACATGGCTCTAACTACCCCTAATGAAGAGATCAAATATCTTATTTCTATTTTCCCTGTTTATCATTATTCAATTTTTTCTCTAAACATGTATTTAATTACATCAAATGATTAGGTTCTTTAACGAATGTTGAGACCCTTCCTAGAAGATTTATCCTCCAAAGTCTTAATGGCTTGGAAGCTTAAATCCTCCTACATCATACTCCCAACATAGAAAAAAATATGCCCTCGTGGTCATAAGCCTCCTGGATCCTAGACTTTATATTGTAATTGGTTATCAATTCCATCACATTGTTGCTCCATTGCCTTTAATCCTCCAAGCTTCCAAACCCTATATTTTTCTTGTCCACTTTCCTTGTTGATGCAAATCTCTTCAGTTAGTTGTAAATTAATGTTTCTTGTCCCTTTTCTCTTGTTGTACCTTTTCCCAGTAATCTTCTTCATTAGCATTCACAACTTGTCAATTTCTTCATCCAACTTTGTCATTGTTTTCCAACGCAAATTTTGTCCAACTGTTGTCCCTTTCAAACTGTTTAAGGAATTTAATTTCCTAATCCATCCTTGTTGTTCCTCTACATAAAACTCATTGGCCTTAATTTCATAATTCTTACATGGAATAAGTTTATTACAACAAACTGTTTTTAGATATTGTTGTTCATTATCACTTTGCTAACTCACCATACTTCCCTTTAACATACAAGTAATTTGTTGACTCCTGTGGTACACAAACTCCTAAGTTCTTCTTGGTCATCTCTTGAGTTATTTCATTGTCTTCTAAGACATCTTTGTGGGATGCCCTTCTTTGTTGTAGTATAAATTCTGTGTCTTCAATTTCTTTTTTTTTCTTTATATAGTTATCACTTATTCTGTAATTCATAGTGCTTGCAATCAGTTTATAGTATTCATATATCATTTGATTGTTTAGTCCATCTTCGAAAAACGTTAGCCCTGCTATAAAATCAATATTACCTTCCTTGACCTCTTTAATAATATTCAAATATACTATTGAATTTTGTCTTCCTCTTTGTCTTCCATTTCTAAATCAAGGAGACTAATATCTGTATGCTTATCTAATTCAGTACCATAATATTTGTACTCAACTTCATTAGATCGATCTCCAGACTGCATTTTTCCTCCATTGAATAGTGCATCTATAAGATTTTTTTGTTGCAATAACTCGAAACTATTTTCAATAGAGAGATATTCTTCATCATATCTGACCTTGAAACCTTCATCAATCTTCATGATAGTTTTAGAAGACTTTCCATATTCATCTTCTTCGTAATTTGCATGCATACAAAAAATTATTAGTTGGCATCATCTCTAATGCATCATTATCTAGGATATAATCCTCAAGTTCCTTATATTCCTCATAGTCTACATCCCTTTCCTCTATATTAAGGACTTATTCCAAAATTCCATGGATTGGGAATTTTCTTGGTATTACCTTCATGAGGTAACTCTCTATCTTTAATATATGTATTCATAAAAAATTCATTAGTTTCAAATCCATGAGTTTCTTGAATCTCATCAGCTCCTTCATCTTCATCTTCACTGACGATAGATCCTTGTTGTAGTTCACATATGTAATCATTCATCCCTGCTTCCCTGATCTCTTTATTCTTGAATTGATCATTAAGCCTATGCTCCAACTTCACTCGCAACTTGTACCATTTAACTTTTATTTGCATCCTCCATTTTGCACCTTTGGTCTTCCTCGCTTTTTTGTAGCAGCTTCATTAATACATCCAATTGTACTTTCATCTGAGCAATTTCCCTATCAAATTCCTCATCACTAATCCCTCTGTGGCCTATCCCTACATATTTTCTATGACTATCAATCATAATTTTCTTCCTCTCTTTATGAGCTTCCTCTAGATTACTATGAGTTATTGTGCCACTTATGTAACATGTCTTCTCTATTGACCTATTAATAAATACCTCACCAAGCCTTCTCCTTAGCTCAACCCTTTGGTATTCCTAGGTTCTCTCCACTAGAACCTCTTCCTTATGAGCACTCATTGCTCTTCTGCATGTTGCACTTACTTAGCTCATGTTGTCAACAAACAACCAGAACGGGCTACATTGGGAACAAAAACAACATACATGGATATACACAAACAGAAGCATATATTGTTAGAGGAATTCCAATCCAAGCTTGTATTGATCTTAGTGTATATTTATACATGAAGTATGTGGTTGGATTGGTTGTCCTTGCTCTCAACCGCCTATTTACTTTACCATACACATTTACCATGGATTACTGGAATTTACATATACATAATTATGATGACAAAAATAGGTCTAAAGAATTCCTTGCTCATCCTAAGTAAGGATGAAAAATGTCTTGAACCACTGCTCTCTACAGAAGTATCCTTACTATGCATCAACCATGCATATCAGTCTGCATAGGTAACTCATTCGCAACATTCGCCAGTTGGATAGGAAGATACACGTATACAAGATTTATTGTGACCACTTCACATTCGATTGTTACTTCTTGAAGATCTCCATTGTTCACATTATTTGTAGTCTTCTCAATCATCTAGACTGCTACTCCGACCAAGAACCGTCAACAGCTCCTCTCCAGTCCGGGGGCATCCTCTTTTTTCTCTCTACGGATTAGCCCATCGTGGGGGACTGTCATTCCTAGGATTCCTTCATTCAACAAAAGATGAGTGATAATATGCCTGATCAACCATCCTGCATTTTTCCTCCATAACAATCCAATATCTATACTACAATATTCATACTAGGGAAAATATACAATATGGTATAATGTTGTCATCATGTTTAATGCTTCAACACTTTTATGTGTATGTTTTTCCTGTCTGGTTTCCTATTCCTGTGTTATAAGTACTTTTATCAGAAAGTCTATGCTGCAAAATTATATAGTCTTTTTGTACTAAATGCTCCACTGCTCTGCCTTGATTTCCTTGATATGTTGCTACAAATAGTTATAGATTGCTTGTTACTTACTTGTTGAGTCTACACTTTTACTGATGAAGGAAATATCTAACAACTAGGCACTCTAAACTTTATTTCCTGATAGTCTTTTATAATATGTGTCAACAAAGGTTGATTTTATCAACAAAACATTGATCTTAATTATAAGGCAGAGAAGATTGACTACCTCAAGGAGACTCATGTTTAATCTTCCCCTGATTTCTGACTCTAATGGCTCACTAAAAGGTTCAGTTCACAACTTGACTTAAAACAGACTCATTATTTGAAAACTCATAAATTATTAATTACAGACTCGGCAAATAAAGTACATTAACAAATTTGATTTGTTCTCTTTTAAAATTCGATGTTTCCTATAATATTGTCTTCTTCAATCTATCATAACCAGTTGATGCAAAAATAAAAAATAAAATATTTGGACTATAAAAATATGTAATATAATTAGTGAAATATTTCGACTTCCTGGAACAAGTTGACCCATCACAAAGAGTGATTATGAATCTTTTATATCCACAGCAATAGGGTAAAGATTCTATGGTTAACTGCAGCAATGACACTTGTAAATGCCATGCCGAAACAATTTTCAATGTTGCACTTATGAGTCATTGTAATTACTTGGACATAATATCTCAACAAATATGTTGAATCAACACTACAAATAGACCAATTGTTGTAGCCCAACTAACAATGGTTGATTCGGATATGAGTCAGACGTGACTTTGAAAATAGTCAAGTATAGGTCGACTCGACTCTCACAACAATCATACATCAATTTGTCAATTACGATGGTCGATGCGAGCTATATCAACTATGTTCTTTCAACAACATGTCTTCAGCATACCTTTGGAACTCCTTTTTATGTTGATCCCATTTTGGAAATTGAAAGTAGCCTCCATGGAAAATCAACAAATCCATAATTGAATCAGGGCCATTCTTTTTCAAAATATTTTGTGGTACATGAATTTTTCAACCTTAGAAGTAGTGATCACTCTGTTTCAATTGAAAGAAGTGCACTTTTTCCAACCTACTCATATGGTAACCTGTTGTGAAGATAAATTCTGGTTGTGGACAAAAGCGATCTCTCTAGTCCTATGAGAGGATCTAGCAACAAACCGGACAAAATAGTGCAAAACTCTCTTAGTTTATGTTGAAAAATACAAAGTGAGAGAGAGAAACCTACCTCACTTTGATGCTAAGCATTCAACCTTTGATGATGATCTTGATCCTTTAGCTTCCAAGCTTGCTCTTCGCTATTCCTTGAGTCCGAATACCTGCAAGAGATATCAAAAGACAACAAGAGATAGAAGAGCATACATAGTATAATTCAAACATAAACTACATGATAGATCACAAAGCATCATGCTAAATGAATAAATATTTAGACATTTATGGAAAGTAAACATGAGATGTATATATTAATGACTCAAAAACGGAATCATAAAACCATTGCCTTGATGTTGGAGACCTCCTTTATAGTGGATTCCCAAGTCCAAGCCAAGACCATTCAAGCACTCCTCCTTAGTTAGATGGGTAGAATTTGGGCATAGTTTCAGCACAGGTGATCTGGATTTTATCCAGGACAAAACAATTAAGTTATTATAGACTCATGTGCATGGATGTGCCTATGTTACTTTATGCAATGGATCGATAAGATTGTGAAATACACAGGCACTAAGCAGTTAGAGAAAACATAACAGGAAAACATATAAACGTAAAAAGTTTAATAACGAGTTCACCCAACACTCCTAGGCTACGTCTCCTGGTCCAGCCTTCAGTGGTGGCCTCTCTATTATGTTTTCAAAGCAGAGTTTTTACAACAGTGAGCTCAATTTGAGTCTCACTCAACAGATATAAATCAGTAGGACTATACTTGGATCCCCCAAGTCTCTGGAGTACACAGTCTCTCCTTACTGAAACTCGACCTCTATTGGTCACAGTAGTATGAGCCCAATCTGAGACTCATACATGACAGGCATATACAAAGGAGTTCGCTTGAACCTCTCAAACCTTCTCTGGAGTACACAAACTCTCTCTAACTCTCTCTAGCTCTGTCTGGCTCGATGCTACCTTTTTCTTCTACAGGTCAGCTCGTCTCTCTCTTTGTTCTCTTCTCTTATCTTTCTGCGTCTAACTAACTCCTTCTAACTCGCTTCCTCACTACTTGCCCTGTCTTTGTCAGTTCATGGCTTTAAAGCCAATCTTCTTTCTAACTGTTCGTTTCCACTTCCTGCCTTTCTGGTTTCCCTGCCTCTATCCGTTTGAATTCCTCTATTATACGTCATCATTACTGTATAACGCCTCACAGGGAGGTGGCCACCTATTCTGTAATAGATGAGGGTGTCATCTCTCTCGAACATGTTTGAACGGTCGTTATTTCTGTTTGCTCCAAGAATGCCCACGAAACGCAAATCTTTGCCAACTCATCATCCATGTCGGACTTCCAATCCCATGTGATCTTGCTCTATAACCTTGTCAAATTCGGTCATTTATCGAGACGCGTCTCCACCATTGATCTAGGGCTCCCAAATCCTACGGTTGTCATGCATGTCAGGCAGTTAAGTAGCTTGATGGTTACATGTCCGATGTGTGCAGTTTTCTCTCTCTTCTGTTGGCCGCATGTCAATCACTGTGTGGCATCGGGCAGAACTTGGCTGAAACCACTTACTACATCGAGCCCTTCCGATATCTTGTCGGTTTTTTGGAATCCCACCCCCAACGAAACTAAAACATTTACTTTTCTGCATTTCATAATATTTCACGTGCAGGTGCTCGGGGCTTCTCTTCACTGAGAGGTTTGCCCTGCAATATGCAATTAGCGACTTATTGCTAATTGCATATCAGAAACCACCCATTTCTTGAAAAGACCTCCCGTTTTGCAAATTCGTGATAGCGCGCTTTACCATGGGCCAACGGTCTGCGCGCTTGACCAAGGGTCCTTGTTGCTCTGCGTTGTTCACAAATCACAATTGTTTCGAGGATATTTCTGATAGCTCGTTCTTTATAAGACTTTAAAACTTTGGCATGAATTTTACAGAGTTCATGAAAACTTAGAGAGTGTTTTAGGATCCAATTCGGATCATGGCCTTCCCACTGAAAAATCTTTTGGACCACCAAAAGTTGGGTTTTAAGCATCAATCAAGTGAGGGTACAAATTCCTCGCTTGCCCAATTTCTATCCACTTTGCATTGCTTGGTTTTGAACCTTTCAGACCAATCCTAAGGTACTCAACATCCCCTCTACGCGTATTTCTCACCTTCCTATCAAGAACTGTATCTTCCTACAACTCATTAAGATATTTAGGCAACAGATCATCAATAGAAGGCAATTGACTCTGCTCTTCGGGATCTTCAATCAATGAAGGTTCAAATAGTCTCAAGCTATCTACATTAACAACTAAGTAGATGTGCATGTAAGCTGGTAAATCAAGGCGAAAATCATTCTCACCAATTTTCTCAAGTATCTTGAAAGGTCCATACCTTATTAGCTTCAGCTTATTACCTTCACCTTGCATTCTGTCTTTGCTGATATACAGCCAGACTTGATCACCAACTTGGAAACTATGCTCAATCCGATGCTTATCATGCCTTGCCTTGTACTTGGCTTGGCTCTTTTCCAGTTGTTCCTGTACTGCCTAGTTAATCTCTTGGATTTGTTCAATGAACTTGGTTGCCTTTTCCACATCACGTTGTCCATCAACCACTATGTCTTTACCAAAGACAAAATCTAAGGGAGACCTTGGTGTGAAACCAAAACAGGTCTCAAAAGGAGATCTCTGTGTCGAATAATGTTTAGCTTGGTTGTAAGCATGTTGCACATAACATAAATGTTCATCCCAAAGCTTGGGATGCTTGTTGCAATAGCCTCTGAGCAACTGCATCACTATCATGTTGACCACTTTTGTTTGGCCATCTGTGTGCGGATGAAAAGTTTTGCTCTTCTTCAGTCTGGTGTCCATCAATTCTCACAAACTCGACCAAAATTTCCCAATAAATCGGGAGTCTCGATCAGATATAATGGAAGTGGGTAATCCAAAATGAACCCAAACATGTTGAAAGAACAACTTTGCAGTTTGTTCAGTTGTAATATGTTTGTTACAAGGTATTAAAATACACATTTTGTTGAACCTATCCACAACAACATATAAATAGTCATGATCTTCTCTAGATTTAGGCAGTCCCCTAATGAATTCCATGGAAACACTTTCCCAAGGATGAGAAGGAACTAGTAGTGGAGTGTACAAGCCTAGTTTTCTATTGTTGGGCTTGCTTTTAGCACACTTAGTACACCCTCTTACATATCTAGAAATTGTCTCATTCATTTTTGGCCAATAACAAAATCTTTGTAGTTGTGCAACTGTTTTAATTACACCAAAGTGACCTGATATTAGATAAGTGTGTGCTTCTCGAATTATCTTTACTCTTTCAGTTTGTGGAATGCATAACTTCCCAAAATGATATAAGAGTTGGTCCTTAACATGATAATCCAATTCTTCTACTTGTTTTCTATGACTTAAAGTTGCATATACATCTTTAAGATATATATCTTGAGCATACTGTTCAATGTAGCTTTCATGCAATACCGAATTATGCTCAAGTATAGTAGATGCATTTATGATTGGTCTCGACAAAATATCTACAACTTTATTGTGTATGACCTTTTTATATTTGATGACAAGATAAAACTGTTGTAGAAAACCCATCCACCTATAGTGCCTTGATTGCTGCAACTTAGTTTGCGAGTGCAAATATTGAAGTGGTTGATGATCAATATGTATAATTGTCTCTTTGCCCATTAGGTAATGTTTCCACTTTTTCACACTCTGTACTAATGCATACAATTCTTTATCATATGTGGGATAATTAACTACTTCAGAATTAAATGTATCATAATGATAACATATGGGTTTACCAAGCTACATCAACACTGCTCCCATGGCATAGTCACTAGCATCTGTTTCAATCTCAAATGGTCTTTGAAGATTGGGTAGTGCTAGTACTAGTGCTGTACTAATCTTTTCTTTCAAGGTGTTGAAGGCTTTCTGTTGTTTGCCTCCCCACTAAAACACCTTGTTCAATCCTGTTAAAGCATGTAAGGGAGCTGCAATCAAGGAAAATTTAGAAATAAGCTTTCTCCAATACTATGTTGCTCCTAGGAAGCTTCTAACTTCTGTAGCAGATTTGGGTTTAGGCTAGTTTACAATGACTACAACCTTAGAGGGATCTATCTTCAATTCACCACCCCCTACAATATGACCCAAATAATTCAAATATGTTTTTCCAAATTCACATTTTGAGAGCTTAACATAGAGATTTTTTCAAAACATCTAGAGTCTGCTTGACATGTTTTAAATGTTCTTCCCATGTTTTAATAAATATAAGAATGTCATCTAAATATACAATGAAAAAATCATCAATAAAAGGTCTGAGTACATCATTCATTATTCTCATGAAAGTAGTAGGAGCATTAGTTAAGCCAAAAGGCATAACCAACCACTCATACAATCCCTGCTTTGTTTTGAAGGCAGTCTTCCATGCATCTTGCTCTCCAACTCTGACCTGATCATAGCCACTATGCAAGTCCAACATGGAAAAATAAGCAGCTTCTTTTAACTGATCTAATAGATCATTTATGCGAGGAAGGGGATAACGATTTTTTATCGTTATCTTATTCAGTGCTCGATAATCAATGCACATTCTCCATGGGCCATCTTTCTTTCTCACCAAGACAATAGGAGACCCACATGGTGATGTGCTAGGTCTTATGAACCCTTTCTCGAGCAGCTCCTATACCTGCTTCTTGGTTTCTGATTTCTATAAAGCGGACAACCTATACATTCCAATGTTAGGCAATGGAGCATCTTGCTAAAAATTAATATCATGTAATATTTCCTTTTTGGGTGGCAGACCTTTAGGTTCTTGAAATAGTATATCATATTCTAAAACAACTTTTTCTAAATCAGCTTGTTGTTTAGCATTACAACCCTCAAATACATTGGTTTTATCAGGTTTCTTTTCCTTTACAACCATCAGTAAAAATTGTTTGCATGAATTTACAATTCTTTTCATCTGCCCTGAGTTTATGAG
>APFE030040412.1:1767-19901 GCA_000404065.3 Pinus taeda | reverse complement strand
TTTACAATGACTACAACCTTAGAGGGATCTATCTTCAATTCACCACCCCCTACAATATGACCCAAATAATTCAAATATGTTTTGCCAAATTCACATTTTGAGAGCTTAACAAAAAAAATTTCTCTTTTCAAAACATCTAGAGTCTGCTTTACATGCTTCAAGTGTTTTTCCCATGTTTTGCTAAATATAAGAATGTCATCTAAATATACAATGACAAAATCATCAATAAAAGGTCTGAGTACATCATTCATTATTCTCATGAAAGTAGCAGGAGCATAGTTAAGCCAAAAGGCATACCCAACCACTCATACAATCCCTGCTTTGTTTTGGAAGCAGTCTTCCATGCATCTTGCTCTGCAACTCTGACTTGATGGTAGCTACTATGCAAGTCCAACTTGGAAAAATAAACAACTTCTTTCAATTGATCTAGTAAATCATCTATGCGAGGAAGGAGATAATGATTTTTGATAGTTATCTTATTCAGTGCTCGGTAATCAATGCACATTCTCCATGACCATATTTATTACTCACCAAGGCAATTAGAGACCCACATGGAGATGTGCTAGGTCTTATGAACCCTTTCTCGAGCAACTCCTATACCTTATTCTTGATTTCTGCATTCTTTAAAGCAAACAACCTTTTATACTTGTGGCTGTGATTGTTGTTTCATCCCCTGAGTCTGACCCCAAATATTCTTAAATAGTTGTAGTAGTCTTCTTCTTTTCTCCATCATACTTCTTGGGTTTCAACTTCAGATGTAGAATCTAGCAGTTTTCATCATCATGCCCATCCTTCTTGTAGTGAGTGCATGAATATTTGGTTCTTTATACAATATTTGTCTACCTCTCTTTCCATTTCTATTTTTACTTTTCCTTATTCTTTCTTGCAGTGGGTTTTGATGATCCCCCAACTTCTGGGTTCACATTATTGCCTCTAGCCTCTAGATGGGTAGCCTAAATAGCTACCTCATCTATGCTAGTGGGATTAAACATGAGAATGGTGTGCTTTAAATAGCTGTGTAGACCACCTATATACTTCAACAGAGTTTCAGGTGAGTCTAAAGAAATTCCTAGAATCAAAGATCTTTTCCTAAATTCTTGGGTGTAGCCTTGTACACTTTGCCCCTTTAATTGTCGAAGAGTTTTCCAACTCATCATGGCTTGCTGCATATAAGCTAGTGGATAGAACTATTTTTTAATTGCAGAAACAAATTCACTCCAGATAGAAAGAATTTTACCATGCTTCTTCATGTCAGCTTGTGTCCTGCCTTCCCACCATACCAAGGCAGTGCCTCTAAGGTGTAGGCTGGCCAGCTGAATCTTACTCTTGTCTAAATCAATGCTCTACACCTTGCAATATACGTCAATCTGTCTAATCTAATTATCCAACTTCTCTGTATTCAACTCTTCATCATATATTGGCAAATCAAATTTAACATCTAATTTAATCAAATATGTTTGGTTTTTATTTTCAGGGCTATTAGGAGGTGTGGGAAGCTTTTCTTCTTTCCCTTTGCCTTTAGAGTGGTCATGGAGGAGAGATTCTTCTGCTCCTTTATCTTGTTTGGAGTTTGATGAATCTTCATCTCTACCTTTCTTAAATTCTCTATACATTTCCTCTACCATGGTTCTCATGGTCATGAAACTATCCATGAACTGGGAGTCTGATTCCAAGGGAATTTCTTTTGCCATTTTCCTCTTAGGATAGACTCTTCCAATTTCTGGGTTAGCTTCAACCAATTCTCCTTCTCCTAATTTAAGCTTTGATCTAGTTATCATTCAAAAAAAATCTAGCACAAGCTTGTCTAACCTTAGTAACCTACAGCTCTGATGCCACTTGATCTGTAATTGATCTAAGACAAACAATTAAGGTATTACAGACTCATTTACATGGATGTGCCTATGCTATTTTATGTAACGGATCGATAAGATTGCCAAGTACACATGCATTGAAGTAGTTAGAGAAAACATAACATGCAAACATGTAAACAAAATAAATTTCATAAGAAGTTCACCTAATACTCCTGGGCTACATCTCCCGGTCTAGCCTTCAGTGGTGGCCTCTCTATTATGTTTTCAAAAGTATTTTTTTAACAATAGTGAGCTCAATTTGAGTCTCACACAACAGATACAAATTAGTAAAACTGTACTTGGTTCCCCTAAGTCTCTGGAGTACATAGACCCTCCTTACTGAAACTCAACCTCTATTAGTCACAGTAGTATGAGCCCAATTTGAGACTCATACATGACAGGCATATACAAAGGAGTTCGCTTGAACCTCTCAAGCCTTCTCTGGAGTACACAGACTCTTTGACTCTCTTTGGCTTTGTCTAGCTCGATGTTGCCTTTGCTTCTATAGGTCAGCTCGGCTTATTCTCTCTACTCTCATCTTTCCGCTTCTGACTTGCTTCTTTCTCTGTCAGTTCGTGGCTTTAAAGCTAATCTACTTTCTGACTGTTCGTTCCACTTCCCAACTTTCCAGTTTCCCTGCCTCTGTCCACTTGAATCCCTTTGTTTAGCATAATCATCACTATATAATGCCTAATAGGGATGTGGCCACCTATTTCATAATGAACTAAGTGTCAGTTCTCTTGGACATTTCAAAACAACCGTTTATTCTGTTTACTCTAGGAATACCCACGAACACAACCTTCTTCCAACACATCGTCCACGTCGGACTTCAAATCCTATACAACTCTACTTGTTAACCTTGTCAAATCCAGTCATCCATTAGACATGTCTCCGCTGTTTATTTGGAGCCTCCAGATCCTATGGTCATCATTCATATCGAGCGGGTAAGTAACATGATGTTTACCTGTCCAATGTGAGCAGTTTTCTCTCTCTTCCGTTGGATGCGTGGTACCCATTGTGTGGCATTGGGGGAGACTTGGTTGAAACCACTTACTACTCGAATCCCTTCTGATATTCCGCCGGGTTTTGTGGGACCCCGCCTTTGATGGAATCGGCATGATATCCGTTACATTCTATAACCTTTTGGGTTCAGTTGCTCGAGGCTTTTCCTTCTTTAAGGGGTTTTCCCGACGATATGAGATTAGAAACTTGTCGCTAATTGCATATCAGAAACCACCTCCGTTTCTCGAAAAGGCCTCCCATTTTGCTAATTCGTGACAGCGTGTTTTACCATGGGCCGATGGTCTGCACGATTGACTGAGGGTCCTTGTTGCTCCATGCTGATCACAAATTGCAACTATTACGAGGATATCTCTGATAAGCTTGAACTTTATAAGACTTTGAAACTTGGCATAATTCTAAGAGTTCATGAAAACTTAGAGTGTGTTCTAGGATCCAATTCTGATCAGTAAGTCCACCTTTATCTTTTTGTATTTTTTGTGCAAGTGTGTTGAGCTTTATTTCAGCCAATAACTTTTAAAATCAATTATCTTCAGATCCTAATCTTTAATGTTATATAATTTTTTGGGTGTTGTAAGAACCCCCATTACTAATATGTGTGTGGAGACAGGGACTATCAATCAACCATATGGACTTAAAGATGATAACAAGTATGAAGGTTCTCTCTCTCTCTCAAGCCCTAGCAGTTGCTGGGATCTTGATCTCTACCTCAGAGGAAGAAAACTTCTTGACAATAGTCAAGGACTTGTCCATTTCTCCACCATCACAAGAGGATTTATAAGTCTCTTTTGAGGAGATGAATGAATAATGCACTATAATCAATGAAGGATATCCATTGGAACCTGAGAACGAAAAGTTCTTGACATGTCTATCAACAGATCCAGAATGTGATCAAGAGACTAATCGCCTTAAGGAGGACAATCGACATGACAAGGAAGAATAAGATGTGTAGCATGAGCCAAATCAAGAAATGGACCAAGGCTACCATGATTACATTGAACATTTGTTCCAAGCAACTACTCAAGCAAGGAAACATTATCCTCTTCTAAAACTCTTGTTGTCATATCATGTACATTCATTGGTTTTTCATGTGCATGCACACTTTCAAGTTTGTATGATAAATTTGAGCATGAATGTATATTTTCACCTAATCCACACATGGCTTCATTGGAAGTACTCCTATACATAAAAGGAAGTCTTCTGCCTCTTAGGTAAAGTAGAGTAGGTGAATAAAGCTGTTAAATGCTATTAGGGTTTTTGATTTTTAAAGTGTAGTCACTAAAACTACTTTTGATCCGCATTGGTTGTTAACACACACATCTGTGACACATCTTGTTGAGTACGATTCACTCTAATACCTCATGATTTTTCAAAGTAACCATGACTAATCACTCTAAGAAGTTGTCATCTGATATATATGATTTTAGTTTTCCTTAGAAGGTACTATTGGAAACCCCCTGTGGAGGACCACTCTTGTTAAGATCATAATAAGCTATTCATGAGAACACTAGCATTCTTAATTCAAGGAGTCTTTTAGTCATTATCTGGGATATCTTTAATAAGTCTTTGGGGCAGAGGAACTAGTCAGTAATGATTAGTCATTAAAAACTTTTCACACCATCCCATACTCTTAAGGAGTAGATCTGTCTCCCCACTTATTAAGTAACCTTTTAGGTTAATCATAATGAGAGTATGCAAAAGATTTAGGGGAGGATAGGAGGTCTCGTGATGAGCCAACCTACCATGATCATGAGACCTAGAATGCATGACATTACTTCTTCTGGTCACAAAGCCAGAGTAATGGCTTTCAACCAAAAAGTTGGAAGACAGGAGGCCTCATCACGAGCCGACCTGTTCATCCATGTTACTTCTTGTGAGTGGCGCTGCCATTAGTTGGTTACCATGCTAGAGTGGTGGCCTTCATCTAAAATTAAAATAAGATAACTTTGAATCCATGCCTAGTAAGTGGGACACAGACATTTTGATGGATCAAAAGACACCCTTGATGAGGTAATGGACACCTACAGGTAGCAGGGCTATGTCTGTGGTATTAAAGTTAATTACATACTATGATTTTCTTGGCTATCTTTCTCGTCCCCTAAACTTATCCTTTTCATGGACAATGGTTTTAAAGATGATTTGAACATGATTCTTTGAGTTATATCTTTAAAAATTCAAGAATCTTTAAGGATGTGGTACCCTTAGTAAAGGTTATTCTTTGTTCTATATTAAGAGGAAATTTAGCTTGAATCCGGATGACAACGAAATTTAGAGTTTTCAATAAAGAGGTTGCTAATTGGTATCATAACTCATTTTGACTTTCATGGTATTTAGAGTGATGAATTACTCAATGATGACTACTCACAAGATGTTGGTTGCCAACAATGTGTATTGATGGTGGTTTCCTTTAAATATGCCCTGCATAATCTAGGTACAAGATTGCTATAGTAGGTGCATGAACTTGTGGTAGTTATTTTGAGGTTGCACCTTTTCAACAAAATTTGATTTTCATTATAAGACTTTGGGCAGAAACAAAACAAGGAATTCATTTCGGACAAGGTAACATGTATGTACCATAGTCTTTTGTCTATAATTTCTACTTTTTGTACCTAATCTTGTTGCATTCTTAAAATTAATATTTTCATTAGAACTGTAACATGGTTAGTAGGCAGACCTTCCAGAAAATTTTCTGCCTTTCTTCACATCCCGTTTTTGTAATTCCCCATTAGTTTTCTTCTTCAATCCCAGAATGATTACCTTCCCATCCGTTTCGTAAATCCCACTTTACCCCTTGAATTTTTTTTCCTATCCCACTTCTGTTTACACCCTCTTGATGGTACTGTTTCTGGAATCCCTATAATAAACTTCCTTCCCATTCTGAATTTTTCCCTTTTCCCACTTCTTTGTTCCCCCATGAACTTATTGCAGGATCTACTGGAGAAAGAGCAAAAGGATATGCTCAGAAGCATCAAAGAAATGGCGAAGCAAACCTTCTGTATGATTGAGGAAGTCATGTTAAAGTCTAGCCCATGTGTTACCAAAATTCCCTTTTTTTTTTAGCACATTTTATGCTTGCACCAGTGCAATCACATTTTAATATACAGTAGTGCAAGAAAAAAAGTTCCAGCAAAGCAATGCAGTTTAGGCGGTGTAAGTAGATCAATGCAAGCACGCACCATCCTTGTAATTTGGTATTTTTTTTGTAGTCCTTATGATAGATTATCTTGAAATTATTATAAATAATCAAAGAGTCCAGCAAACACTCTGTTCTTGAAACAAGCTTTATCTAGTGTAGTTGATCACATAGAATTGTAGGAAACATCATTAAGAATGCCAATAAATGTTTTTAATCTTGCTTTTTGGAAGGGAGCAACAACGCGGCAATTGATTTCCTTGCATGAGGACATGCAAGAAGGTCAGCATGGGGGGATGTTGGGCCTCTGTTTTGCCTTGCTTTATATCACCTTTTACTCAAAATCACTCATGCTTTTGTTTAGCTTGACTAGTCATTGGCATAGTTTTGTGGATTCTCGGAGATAATAAGTAAGTATTTTTTATTCCTTTGTTTTAATGAGATTTAAACATTAAAGGCATATTTAATAATAGTTTGTGTGTTTGCAGGTTTACAAAGTTGGTTATATGCCTATTCTGATAGAAGCGAAGTTCTTGCACCACACATTCTTGCACTAGTACCGATAGGATTCCTACACCACACATTCCTGCACCAGTTCATATTTTACAACTTCCAACCGAATTCGCAGCAGTTTCCCAACAACCGATTTACTCCTCGATTTCCATGTCGATCGTTGCGAATCTCAAAATTATGAAACATGGTCTTTTTTCCCAGTATAGGAAATTGAGTGATATGTGGGCCGTTTTCCAAAATGCATAATGGTTGAGGAGATACGAAGAGGTCTTTGGAGGCAATTTGTTAAAAATACCAATTTTTCTAGAAATCTAGAAAATGCCCAAATTTGGAAAATCATATTAAATCTCTATTTTTTTAATAGGGGAATGGTTGTACTGATATTACATTTAATTAGAATTAGTTGGGATGAAATCCACATGATTTTTTACAAAGGATGAGATTAATTATCATGTAAACATATTATAAAAGGAGGAGTGATTAAGCACGTAGGGGGTAGAGGTAGTAACAGGACTGTGTTTCTAAACTGGAGATTGTACCTTTTGTTATCACCCAAATCTGAGCTGGACTCTGTATTTCATGATGTACTTTGCCTTTGTGAATTAATAGGAATAAGGAGCTCCACCTCATGCTTTTCGAATCTTATTTGTTCCTTTAAACAAATGAGTCTGATCTAAGTTACTGAGCAACGTTTTTATTTAAAAGGGAAACACGCTGGTTGGCTAGGGCCCAGCCAACCCAGCATGTTTACCCCATTTCCTTTCCTTGTAATTTGTGTTTACATTGTCAAGTGTGATTTAATTTCCAACACATGCATGCTTATCTGAGTGAAAGCGGATCCGTTTTGTGAAGAAGATAAATTTCCTTTTCCTATAATTTCTTTTCCCACACTTGATTTTAGATTGCTTTTCCCTGCTTGGTCCAAGTAGGAGAAATGAACCTACACCAATGCACGTTGGTGTGATATTTCCTTTCCTGCAATTCTATTTTATTAGTTTTCGTCGCCTGTTCCAAGCAGGAGAAATGAACCTGCACTAGTGCACGTTGGTGTGATATTCCTTTCCTACAATTCCATTTGATTGGTTTTCCCCACCTGGTCCAAGCAAGAGAAATGAACCTGCACTAGTGCACGTTGGTGTGCTGCAGCAAGAATTTTTAGCTTACTTCCCACAATCTTCTTTTCTTTCATTAAATGCTTATGACAGGATAAATGTATGTTGATTGTTTCTTCATTATTGCATTCTGTTAAGATCAGGAACATTCACTTTTTATGTGTGTAATTTAATTTGACACTTGCAATAATTAAGCACTCATTTTAAGAATTAATAGCTAAGTGCAAGAATCTCTGATCAGGTGGAAGAACTAGTTTCTTGTCATAGGAGCTGAGTGCTCTGAACCCTAGAAGTTTGAGCCCTTGCATGAAGTAAAAATCCTTTTGGTAAAGACATCATTTATACCTCCTGCATAAACCTCTGTTCCTGCACTAGTGCAAATAGACTGCGATAGTGCAAGACAGATTAGTGCAAGAAGGAAATCTCTAAAGAAGCAGGGTTAATGGCCCATTCTACGAGACTACCAAGTGTCTCTGCTAAAGAAAAACCCTAACACATACTCAGTAATTAAAAATTGATCAGTTGGAGTGATTGCCTTTTTATTTTGATTCCTTTGCAAATGCATTCTTTCTTGTTCCAACACTAGATTACTTTGATGATTCAGTTATCTTTTACTCTTTCTATTCTACAAGCTTTTCTTTAAGAAAGTAGGAATTTCTACCAGGAAAATTCATACCATCTCTGGCATTGCCTGTGCTTCATCTCTAAGTTTACGAATCCCCCGGGTTGATAATTAAGTGTTGAGGAGCTTGCTTAAGTGCAATTACTACACCCAACATTTACCTTCTACCATGATGTAGTAAAGGTTCGCATTTGCTTCACTCTTGGTGAAGCCCAAACCGGTGAAATAGTTTTCAATCCTGGTGTACCGAGCACGGGGTGCTTGCTTCAGCCCATACAAAGCCCTCTTGAGTCGGTACACATGTGACTCATGATCGAAGGTCTCAAAACCCTCTAGCTGCTCAATGTACACCTCCTCCTCAATCTTCCCATTGAGGAATGTTGTCTTCACATCCATCTGGTGGATCTTCCACCCCATCTGAGCTGATAGTGCCCACATCGATCTAGTCGATGAGTACCTTGCGACGGGAGCAAAAGTCTCATCCTAGTTGATCCCCTCGACCTATGAGAAACCTCGAGCAACAAACCTTGCCTTATGTTTCTCAACACTGGCATCAGCTGCCTGTTTACCTTTTAAAGCCATTTGGAACTCACCATTGACTTGCCTTGAGGCCTTGGGACAATATCCCACACACTGTTTTGAATGATAGAGTCGTACTCCTCTACCATTGCATTAACCCAGATTGGTTGCTACACTGCCTCCTCGAGTGAAGAAGGTTCAGTGTCTACACACTCCCCAACCAGGGCCATCTACCCAATGTACCACTTAGGTGACCTCCTCTGTCTGCGTTGAGAGGATGGCTATCCAACATTCACCTATCAACTTCCCTTGAGCATTTTTTCCCATCTTTGGAAGTATCAGCATGAGTGGATGTCTCCACTTTTGGATCCTTTGCATGCGGCTACTCCACATCAATCTGAGGCTACTCCTCCTTGGGAACTGAAAGTTCCTCCTCTGCATGCAACTTGAGCTCCCTATCAAGTTACACTTGCATGGCTTTCTTCTCGTCGAACTTCAGATCCCTGTGTACCACAGTCCTCTGAGTGGAAGGAAGGTACACCCGATAGTTTTGGGGTGTATTCGTGTACCCCACAAGTAATCCCAACTCAACTGTTGGGTCTAGCTTCTTCCTGGAATCTTTGGTCACATGATAGTAAATTGATCCAAATATTCGAAAGTGACTTACATCAGGTCGCTTCCCGGAATAGGCCTCCATAGGTGTCTTCATTTCCAGTATATGGTGCAGGCTTCCATTCTGCAAGTATATTGTTGTATTGCATGCCTCAACCCACAAATGCAGTGCTAGGCTTTGGTCATGCAACATCGCTCGAGCTACTCCCACAGTCAATCTGTTATTCCTTTTGTCCACCCCATTCTGCTATGGGTTATGGGATGCCATCCATTCCCATTTAATACCTTCTACAGCGCAGAAGTCTTTAAACTGTTGGGAGACATACTCTCCACCATTATTGATACACAAGGCATTTATTTTCTTTCCAGATTCTTTCTCTACCAAGGCTTTAAACTCAGAAAACCTCAAGAAGGTTTGATCATTATTTTGCATAAAGTAGATCCAACATCTAGAAGAAAAATCATCAATATAAATAACATAGTACCTTTGTTTAGCAGTGGAGGCTGTAGAGAAAGGTCTACAAACAATTGAGTGAACTCGCTGCAGGATTGCTCCAGCTCTACTGTCTCGATTCGAAAAGGAAGATTTAACATACTAACCCAAGGTACAACCTTTGCATGTAGTCGTTTGCTCAAGTTTTCCCTTGGGTAATCTAGTAGAAATCTGCTGCATGATCTTCAGGGCTTCATGGTGCAAGTTGCCTAGTCTTCTATACCATAACTCGCCAACATCTTGACTCTACACCATCTCAGCTTTGGAACTCAAAGCAACATAGTTTTCTACCTCCAGCTTGTAGAGATTCTTAACTCAAATCCCTATTCACTTTGTCTGTCCAGTACCGATATGCCTCAGGAATACCTTTCCTTTACTAAAGACTACATCATAGCATTTATCTTCTGGCATAGCGACAGACATAAGATTCTTCTTCAAACCTGGTACATACTTTACATTAGTCAAGGTGAGGGGAGCTCCCTGCTCCCTCTGAAACACAACCGTACCTTCACCTGAAACATGGTACATTCCATCATCGTCGTTCTTGATCCGCATCTGGAGATCCTTCTCCTCCAAGGTACTGAAAAGATTCTTGTCACCAGACATGTGGAATGAAGCTCCACTATCTAGGTACCACACACATCCCACCATGGATGAAACCATGCATACGATAACTGAGAAATCTAGCTCAAACTGTGAGGCCAGTGCCTCACCATTGGATCCCTTCGAGGAACCCTTCTTGGATTTCTTTTGTGGACAATTCCTAGCATAATGATGCACTTCATGACAATGAAAGCATGGCACTTTCAATTTGTCAATCTTCTTCCCACCATGGGAAGAACCAAATTTGGAATGGGATGCCTTCCCTTTCCCTTTCCTCGCGTTACTCGCTAAGGCTAGATTTTCCTCATCATCTTGCTTCGATGAGGATCCATCTCTGGTGCTTCTTCTTATTTCCTCCTACATCAGATCCGACCAAAGTCGTTCCCAATCTGGCATTTTTTTCTCTTCCATTAACCGAGTCTTGGTAGCTATGCCAGCTCTTAGGAAGACCGAGGAGTGCAAGACTCACCATCTCATCATCGGCGGTCATGATCCCTACACTTCGAAGCTCATCCCTGCAGGTGGTGAGCTTGTTCAGATATGTAGAGATCATGCCACCCTTTTCACACTTGATTTACAAAGCTTGTCTTTTAATGCCAGCTTCCTCTGATCGTTGCTCTTCTGATATAGATATTTCGATGTTTTCGACATTGAAAATGATGTCTCCTTCCCATGGAGGCTTGAGACAATGTGGTCTCGAACTCCCTCCAGGAGGATTCTCCCTGCTCTAGCCACACATTTCTTGTGTTCCACCAGTTGAGTAGCATCAGTCGGCTTGGGGACTTCTTGATAAATGAAGTCCTTTAGACCGTTATCCTCTAATACTGCCTCCATGCAATCCTTCTAGGCTATATAATTTGAGTTGCCATCAAGGGCATAGTCGAGTCTTAAACCGTTGAACACCATTGGTGAAATTGAGATGTGATAAGAACTTGATTTCTATATTTAGGAACCATAAACTTCAAACTTATCCATCTTGTATACTGTTTTTTTTCCTAGATCACCTTTGCTCCGATACCATGTAGAAATTCCCACTATAGATCAAAAGATTATGCAATATAAACACAATACATGATCTACCTCTAGAACATTTTACGGAAGCTTAATCGAATTGAGCAAGATCAACAGAACACATATAACTGAAAATGAGAAATCAATCACACATAACACAGAAGAAATAACCCAGGGAAAGCCTCAGCCTAAAACCCCAATCTTTGTATTATCATATAAGTGGAAATCTTGTTCAAGTTACAAAAAGAATCAACTCTCAAGCTATCCTGCTCTCTCTGTAATCAAATAATACAACTCACAAACTGAATAGACATAGTATATGTCCTCCTCAAGCCCTCCAAGCCTCCTATTTCCTTGCGTTGTTTTTCTTGGGATCTAATGAAGCCACATGTGTGAATTGGCCTCATCACACTCACAAAACTTGAAGAAGTAATTGTGCAATCCTCAAGGAAATAATTCCTTCTGCAGGGAAGGAATATTCACAATGGAATATTCTAGAAACTGATAGTACATTGCCCCTCCATCTGATCTCAACTGGGTCTCTGTCTGAACTGACATGCATGAGTTATTTATGAGAGAATATATAGTTATCTGAAGTGTAGTAGTTACATGCATGCATGCATTAACTAACTAAACTCACATTAATTCAACAAACTATTTGAATTAATCTAACTGGACTTGACTCAGTTAACTGAGCCAACCAATTACAGCTCATCCCTATCTCTTTAATTGATGGATAAATTCCTCAATTAATGGAGAAACTATTGCATGTCCCCACATAGACTTCATGTTTGATTTTCCTTAACTAATTAACTCATGACGAATTAATTAATTATTTTACAAACAGCTGCTAAGATCAAATTCGAATTTTACTTCTCTATTTTAGTTTAGGAACTGACTAAAATAGGAAGGTTTCCTCAAATTCTATTTATAGCAGTACTAAATCTAGCACTTCTTTATTTAGCATTTCTTGTTGCTATTTAGCATTTGTATTAATTGATTAAGACTAGATTGTGTTTGTAAACAAAACAAAAAATCTTGCTGAAAATAAACTGAAATAAATAAAAGAAAATGAACAACAAAACAATTGACTAAACCCCATCCAAAATGGGTTTGCAAGCACTGTGCTGGTTGGTGACTAAATCGACGAAAAATACACGAAAATGGTCAAGAGCTCTAAATGTTGGTGTGACTGGGATCAAGTGAACCTAAGTTGCTGGAAAGTGGTGCAGCAACATAAAAAACTAGAGGGGAAGATCGCTGCAAAAACATAGGGAGATGGGTGAAACACCTAGGGCAACTAATGGGACCCTAACGCAAATGACCAAACAAGGTTAAATGTGAAACTATGTATGGTAATAACCTATCTTAATAGATCTGAAACAGAAAGGTACAAATTTGGAAAATGTGGTTGAAAGCGCTGTAGAATATCAGACTACTCTCTCAGCTAAACTCCTCCTAGAAAGGTGGAAGCATACTAGAAGCCCTAGGGGAGGCTAAATTCGACTTTGACGAGTAAATCAAAGTGGACCAACGCCCAAGTGGGATGAGACAGAGGTCAAACAACCCAGCAGATAACTCTATGCAAACCCAGAAATCGATCTGATAAAAACGATAAAGCCCAAAAATCGTAGGTACTGACCTCTTTCTCTGTGGGGATCACACTTTTTGGGGTGTTTAGTGATTTTTGGCCTCCATAACGCACTTTTTGGGCCAAAAAGTGTGATTTCTGCTCTGCGGATGTCGGTCAGAAAATCTCGAAAAAAGTGTTTCCTTTGTTGCAGATGGTTCCTATGACCTGTGGAAAAGACCAGAAAACTTGCGGAAGTTAGAAATTTATCAGATCTAGGGTTAAGAAACTAGGAAACATTAATAGAATTGAAAAAGTAAGAAACCCTAAGCTAAAAACTGAAGGTCACCCAGGTTTCTGGATCTAAAGTATAAAACCCAGTTGAGTCGCCAATTTTGTTGTAGTGTTTTCTTCTCAGTGATGTACGAAAAGAACCCACTTAAGATTGTGGATGACAAACAATCTCAACAATATAAATGGATACTAAACATTGTAGATTTGTAGCAACTGATAGAAAACAAACTTTCCAAAGTCCGGATCTATGCCACAATCATAGTTAAACGAAAAAAAGAAAGAGTAATAACTCCAATCATCCAATGGAAATCAGATCTCTAAAGAATAATTTTATTATAACACGTATGAAGAGAGTAGATCAATGTTACCAATCCCCCTTTATGGAATGGGTTCTTGGTTTTCCTCAAACGTCTTCAGCTTATGTATAGTCTCTCTCCTCTATAATGTGAAAACCCAACAAAAATATGGTGTGCGATAATGAAAAATAATCAGAGTTACAACAATGGGTGCAACAATGAAAATAATCAAAAGCAAATAATGAATGAAAAACCTTCTACTTATAACAAAATATTTAGTTATCCTCGAATAATGAGCAATAATAAAATATTATTGATCCCATTCTTGGAATAACCACTTGGAATATTTTATTATATTTGGTTAGGAGGGAAATAGTATTTAAACTTTTATTTAGAAATAATAAATAAATAAATGATTTATTTATCATTTTAAGGAATTAGTTAAGGAATAATAAATAAATAAGGATTTATTTAATTATTCCTAAGGGATTTAGTCAAACTTAACAAAGAATAATAATTAATTAGTGATTAATTAATTATTCATAGAGAAAAATAAGAAAAATAATGATTTATTTGTTTATTTTTCGTGATTGGGTCAAATTTGACAAGGAATAATAATAAAACAATGGTTTAATTAATTATTCCTAGAATAAAATCAAATAAATAGTGATTTATTTAATTATCCTTCATGGGTTTAACTATAAGTTACTCAACAAAGGTGGTTTATTAGGTAATTTCTCATAGTGAAAGAAATTTTATTATGGTAAAAATGGCTTTACATAGTGTACTTCGATCCATCTAGTAAATTAGGCTAGATGATCATTTTTTGGTGATAGCATCAAGCTTTATAATCATACATTTGTCACCTTACTTCTGGCCAGTGTCGTTTGCTTCCTGAACCAGGACTATATTGTCTAAAACCTGTCTTCAGGGGGAGAAAACCTCCTAGATTTTTAGAGATCACTGTTAGGGGAATTTTGAGGTCTAAAATGGGCCTCCTAAGGAAATTATGAAATAATAGTGGAAATAATAAAACAAGATTACATTACATCATCAAATTTTCGAGGGAAAAAAGAAAAATCTACTTTTTCAACTTGTGTTTTCAACTTATCTCTTGTGGGTTGACTCAAATTTCGAGTCGGAACACTCATTCGATGAATAATTTGGTACCTCATCCAAGGAGTACCCATGTTTACTACTTTTGATGGATCCTATTACAAGAAAAATGAGAAATACATTAAAAACGCGACTGCAATTACGATTTTTCATGTATTTCTCATTTTTCGTGTAGCAGGGTCCATTGAAAGTATCCAACATGGGTATTCTTTGGATGAGGAATTAAATTTCTCATCAAACGAGTACTCCCACTTGAAATTTGAGTAAAATATTAGGGAGATAATTTGAAAATTACAAGTTGAAAAAGTAATTTTTATTATTTTATTATTTATTATTAATTTTTTTACCTTTTTACCCTAGAAATGGTGAATCATCCCCCATGGTTGAGATCATCATCTTGAATCATACTGGCTCTTATAAAGTTTATTTTGATTGTACTTTTTTCTTTGGAGGCCCATTTTAGACCTCAAAAGTTCTCTAATGCTTTAGGGAGAATTTGTTTTAGGGAGTTGGTAAGAATTTTGGAGATTATTTTGTAAGAAACATTGAAGACAGAAATAGGGTGGAAGCAAGTATAAGAGGAGGTGTTAGATTATTTTAGGATGAGGGCTAGAAAATATGAGTTTATTCCTCCCCCCATTGATTTTTTGTTTTAATGAATATCCCACCATTTTGCAAAGGTCCATTTTGATAATATCCCCCCAAAAATGATAGAAATGGGTAGAAAACCATCAGCTCCTGGGGTTTTTTCTAGGATAAAGGAAATACAACCTTCTTTATTTCTTCCTCTATGGGTAGCTATGTAAGAATTTGGTTCCATTTTGTTGTTATTAGTTCATGGACTTGTTTCAGCTTGTAGCTTTTAGCTTTTTGAATAAAGAAGTGAAATGTTGGACTACTTCCCTTTTGATCTGCTAGAAGTCCTCGACCTTTTCCCTTTGCAAAATTATTTCTTGTATGTTGTTTTTCCATTTTTAGTTTTTTTCTTACTTATGCAAAAAAATAGAGTTACGATCTCTGAATTTAAGCCAAATACTTCATGACATTAATCTCCACACTTCCTCTCTCTCTCAACCCAGTGTGATATGTAGTGAAGATTTATTTCTCTTGATGTAGAGTTCCAGTGGTTATTTGGTCAGATTCTATTTTGTTTTAAATTTCTTCAAGTCTCTTCTTGTTATGGGAAAATTTAGTGTCTTTTCAAATGATTAACCCCTAGACCTAGTAGCAAGTCTAGAACAACAGTTACAGTAATTCCATTACTTTTCCTATAGCTAATAGATAAAAGAAAGGGGAGCAAAAGTACCAACCTGTATCTCTCGCTCGATCCCTCTTCCCTTTGATCGCTTTCACCACTCCCTTCCATATTTAACTTGCTTGAAAGGTACTTGCACACAAGCTAAGATAGAAAATCATCAAAGCATACACATCGATCTGTTAACTAAACATATTATAGAATCGAAAGTACAATATACATCACATAACACATGAATGGGAAAAAGCATAGAAATATTTATTCATAGAAAGGAAAATTACAACCCATGTAGATGCATGTTCGATTCAGCGTCATCCTCCCAGCTTCAAACCCTTCTCTCCTCATGGAAACAACAATTTGACATGATAAGATTACTCTCTCTACTAATATCATCCAAACAACATTTCCTTAGCTCAAGAAGTTCCAACCTAGACCAACCAATGAGAGCTTGGTCCTTTTATAGCTGAACAGAGGAGGTTAGGCCATTAATGGCCCTCATGAATGCTTTTCCATATTTGGGAAGTGGTTCCATGGAGGAAGGGATAATGGATTAAGGTTCATTCATCTCCTGCATCATCCAAAAGTGAGCCCAATCCTTCTAGAAACCTCTAGAAGCATCCATTGGATGAGGAATCCAATGGATTCATTTGAAAAATTCGATGGATCTCGCTCATCGCAGGTGATACAAAGGCTAGGTGCTATCCATAGCACCTAGATAGTGTAGTGCCTGCCATTCATTGCAGCCAGATAGAAGGCCACCTGCAATGATCTCCTTAGGGACATTTTTTGGATGAATGGTGTCATGAAAAATCTTGGGAGGCAAGCATGATGTTGGTTAACTTCATTAGGGAATGAAAACAAATGAATTAGGGGTTGATGGACCCTAATAATATGGATTTCGAAGTTGGGGTTGATGTGCCCAAATTTTCCTATAACAGTTGCCCTCTAAAGCATGAAGTTGAAAATAACCATGTTGAGTGAGATGCTTTACCACTTGGAGAGAAGGTTTCGAACCGGAAGGTGACTTGCACAGTTATAATACAAATATCATGATACTCTGATTTTCCCTCACAATTAGCTGAGGGAAGGCATACACATGGTCAACTTATAAACTTTCATTACATGTACAAATATAGTTGTCTACAGATGTAGACCCATGAATGGATGACCATAAATGTAAGGCCATTGTACATTTGATATAGTACTCCTCAAAAAATATATCGCAGCCTAGATGGATGAAACTAGATCAGGGGTCTTCAATCTCATCCAATCTTTCAATCAAGTACAAGTCTAACCATGTGAACAGATGATTTGAAGTTGAACATGGAGAAACATTGTCTGATTACCAGCCAATGATGTAAGTTGTTAATAGATGCGAGAGGAATCACCAATAATGATAATGACCATCAAAGTATTTCATTAGATTTCACATGGTGTGAATAAATGATTTGATGTTGAACACCATACAAAGTCTTTCGGTTGAAGGCCATTGATGTCAACCTATCACCAGAAGCGAGAAACCTGCCATTGATGTATGCAAGTCTCATGGTACTGAAGGGGTGTTTCTAAGTCAACTTCTTGGATGATGTGATGATGTTGACAAGAAGTGACTCGTCGTAGGAGGGCCTTGATGTATCCCACATCAATGACACGAAACGAGGTAAATGATTTTTGAGATGAAACATCGACTGATGACACAAGGTTCAAGAATGGCGGGCATGAAAATGAAGGTTTATTGTATTGTAAATGATGAGGTTTTGAGCTGAATGACTTCTCTTGAACATATCGGCGACACTGAAGGGAATTGGTAGCATTGACCGAAAACAAAGTGATGGATGGTATGATAGACCAACGGTGTGATAACCATCAAGATGAATGAGCCAACCCACATAGTCACGGTGATGAGGTGAAAGTGTCATGTTCAAGAGCAACCTACTACCATAAAGTGTTCCCAGCTTTTTCCCATTTTCCCCAGTCATTTCTAACCAGTACCTCTTTATTTTTAATCAAGCTTGAGGAGGATAACATATGCTTGTTGTATAATTCTGTTGGGTTGTGTTATATTCTTTCCATGACTAACCTATGTAGTGAACTAGGGGGTTAGAGGGGGGGCGG
>APFE030040410.1:0-11764 GCA_000404065.3 Pinus taeda | reverse complement strand
GTGCTTCCAAAAGGGTCAAAAACACCTCAAAGTTGCCCTCTCTGCCTCTTTTTGGCCACACAAGAAGTAGTGTTGGGAGAACTCACCTTTGGAGGGGAACATGGACACCAAATTTAGAAATTCCACCCTTTCTGGAAAGTAGACAGATAGACCTTTCCAACAAGCCCACTGGGAGAAAATTTGGTGCAAGGGAAGGCCTCCAAAATCAGCTACAAAAAGGCGTAGCGCATAGGGGCAGAGGCGCAGCGCACAGGGACAGAGGCGCAGCGCACAAGATGGAAAATTGACCTTTTTGCCCAAAAAACTTAGTTTTTTCGCCTAGTTTTTTCTAAGTTTGAATTTTCTCTCTCTCATAGTAGAACTCATGATGTAATTGGATGTAACTTGATGGATTTTGATGTAAAAATTTTAAATTTTCACTCACAAAGGTAGATTCGTCATGAAAAGGTAGTTTGCAACTGAATGAATCAGTTTCCTAGGTTTTAGAGGCAAGCTATTCCACTGCCTACTTTTCAGTTCTTAGTTTAGATCTTGTTGAAAAAGCTCCTAAACTCATGAATTTGACCCCTAAATCCTAGCATGAGTTTTTTTTTTGCCCATATCTAGTAGTTTTTCAATCATTCGTAAAGGTTGGACTCTTGTGAAAGCTTTTCAGTAGCATTCTACATTCATCTCTGCAGTTTGGCAAAGGAATAGACCAGGGTTTGCAAAAATTTGTGGGATTCTTATGGAAACTTGATTTGGTATTGTTTTTCCTTCTGTAATTACAATTTTACATGTGTTTAGTATTCCATCATCTCTCTATTCATCTTAACTAAATGAAACAAGGATAAAGGTAGAATTCATTGATATTGCAATGCTCTACCTAGGGTTTGTTTAGTTATTTATGTTTTCAGTTGTTTGAATAGGATCTTTGAGACTCTCATGCCCTCTCCAACTCCTCACCAATCCTAAGACTCTCCATCTGTTCAATTTAAAGTACTAAACCATTTGTCTACCTTGCCCCACAGAAACCTCTGCAAGACTGTGTCGAATCCCCAAACCCAAAACTACCTTTCACTTTTGAGCCAACAAAACATCATCAAATTCAATAAAACTCCTCTAAGCACATACCTAGCCTAAAATTATTCTTTAAATCAGTCATCTCAAAGCCTCATTTGCTATATTTTCCTGAGATTGACAAGGAGAGAGCCCTCTCCCGACCTGGTAGGGCTAGCTACCAGGTTAAGCGTGGTTTGATGTTACCCTAGATTCTGCCTTTCTCAGCCTGAGGTAGATTTAGGCCCTAACAGAGCCAATAAGACATTCAAGTTGAATATGATCTCCAAAATTAATTAAAACCATCATTTCAACAAAAGTTAATGGCTTGTCATAATGTAATTGTTGCATTATGTAACTAATGGGTGGAAAGGATTCCTCTAACAATTGATTTTTCATTTTTAAATGAAAAATGGATGTTGGATTTCTATATTTTTCAAATGATGGTTGAGTTATAAGTCATTTTTGTAATTAAGAGATTGTATGGTTAGAAATGAGAATTGCAACATGTTGGAAGTCACCATATTAGTTTCAATATATAATGCATTATCAAACTTAACATCTAAACATAGAGAATTCTCCCTCTAAGAAATATTGAGAACCAATAATCATAGGTAGTGGAATACATGGTAGAAGCTTCAAAAGGCCTTTAATTTTATAATTTCAAGACAAGACTTATGAAACTGTTGATTTCCAAAATATACCATAATCAACATAGGGGAGTTCAACTAGTTAGGGATCAAATTAGGCCCATTTCCATTTGGAAAGGTGATTCTGACTAGTTGAATGGGTTCTAGTTACTCCTCACTCTCTCTGTTGATTTATGATGTTTCAAATTGCTATCAACAAGAAGAGGTATCAGACTTACCTCTTGCATCCAACTTACAAGAAAGCAATCCTTAAGCTGACATAAGGGCTTGGCCAAGTCACCGATGGGGTTCCTCCTATGAAATGAGACTTTTATAAATGCAATGAATTAATCTAAATGCAATATAATCTAAGAACTGAATAACAAAAGTAAATCTTAATCTATCTCGATCAAGAAAAGATATAGATCTCTTCCTGATCAATAGCAAAGATAAAAGGAAACATGGACCAACTTGAATATAGAATAAAAAGAAGCTAATAGGTCAGGGAAATAGTTTCGGGACCTACTACTTATTCAAACAAATATGAACATATAGATATATGGTAAATATTTATTAGATATGTTTTGTACATACATATAAATTCAAATGGAAAGAATTCAAAATCAATGGTAAATGGAATGAATTTACATATACAATTTCTTGCCCAATCCCTGAGGATTAGGTGTCTAAAATCCTCCCCTTTAATCTAAATGGGTGTTTGTGTGTCCAATCATCTTTCTAGATATTTCAAAATTATCTTTCCCAAGTGCTTTGGTGAAGATGTCACCAACTTTCGCATTTTTGGAACAATGTCATAGATGAATAGTATTGGCCTCTACATGATATCGAATCAAATTTTACTTTGTGTTGATATGCTTGGTTTGATCTTGGATTTTTTATTCTTGCTAGCTTAATTGAATATGCATTATAGATTGGCCTCTACATGATATCGAATCAAATTTTACTTTGTGTTGATATGCTTGGTTTGATCTTGGATTTTTTATTCTTGCTAGCTTAATTGAATATGTATTATAGATTAGAATGGGAGTAGAGTTCACTTGTTTCTCCTGAAAGTATTCAATAATTTTCCTGAGCCACACAATCTCCTTGGTTGCTTTTGTAGTTGCCACATGTTTTTCCTTTGTAGTGGAATTTGATGGAATTGACTATTTGGGTGACCTCTAGGATATATCTCTTGATCAAGGATTCATAACATAGCTTGAAGAAGGCACTCTAATTTCCTTACTCCATCAAATTATGAATCAGAATATCCAATCGAGTTAAAGTCATCCACCTATGAATATAGAACTCTTAATCAATGGAGTATGATCCATAGATTAAAGAGTTTCAATTGATGTTTCGGAACCACAAGTCATTTCTTTATCTTCTCTTCATATTTTCTCAAGTCTTGAAGATTGACCTAACTTGTCTAAAAATTCAACTAAAACTCCTCAATCTGTGGGTCTTCCTCCATTGATGAAAAAATCCAACAATAGAAACATAAATACTATAATATAGAACTCTTTTTACAATAGAAAATTGTCCTTCAGAAGGATTTTGCATAACCTTGGAAAATATTCCAACAAATAAAATATCTAGTCTGGTAGTGGTGAGGTAGATATGACTTCCCACAAGTTGACTACTTAGTTACATCTTCAAATTCATTTCCTTCTTTAGATGTGAGTTTCATATTTTGTTCTATTGGAGTGGAAAAAGGATTGCATTCATCCATGCCAAACTTGTTCAACAATTAAACAATGTAGTTATTTTGAAAAAGGAATATATGCCTTAGATGATGGGTCACTTCAATGCCCACATAGTAGTGAAGGTGTCCCAACTTTTCATTAATCCCTATTATCAACAAATAATATACACATACCACAAGATAGACAAAAAAAATTCAAACTTTGTTAATAAATAGAGTTGCATCATTAACATTAAATATTTTGATATTTAATTTTAGAATATGCTCAGTGAATTGTTAATATCAGGCTCATGGTGATTGTTTTAGACTATATCATAATTTTAAGAGTCTACATACTTTATGTTCTTGTCCCTTCACAACAAATCCTTCCGATTGAGACATGAAGACATTTTATTTCAAGTCTCCATTCAAGAAAGTAATCTTCACATCCTTTTGATGTACTTTCCATCCATTTTGATCTACCAAGGAAAGGAGTACCCGAATGGTGGACCATTCTTCTATGGGGTAAAATGTCTCTTCATAATCCACACTTTATGTTTTGTGCAAATCCTTTTTCCATTAGCCTTGATTTGTGTGTGTCAAGTGAGCCATCTGATTTATACTTGTTCTTGTAGACCCACCTGTATCCAATTAGTTTGGTTCCAAAAGGAGGGTCCAACAACTTCCATGTTTCATTTTTTATGAGAACATCATACTCCTACTGTGTTGCTTCTTTCCATTGATCATAAAACAAAACTTCTTTAAATGAAGTTGGTTATAAATTAGTAGAAAAAATCAATTCATAATTAAATGAAACATTCATATCACCAATTGAATCAAAATCATCTGCATCACCTCCATTTTTCTTGGTGGAACTTCTCATTCCTATCATTCTGACCTCATTAAGATGAACACATCCAAGTGTTTCAATTAGAAAATTTGGGGGACCTTTCTGATATGGTCTAGTTTGTTTTGTTGATTGAGATGGGGTTGCATCAACATTTAGCCTTCCAATCCTCACAATCACATCACTCAAAGGGTCTTCCTGATTTGAAGAAGTAGCCAAAACTTCATGAGGGGGAGACATTACTTCAACATGAGATTCTATAGATTGATCCAAGATAGGGATCCTCCTTTCAAGATATGGAATTTCATTATCAAATCTATGATAATTTTTTGTATGATTGAATCTATCCAAATGACCGAGATGTCGCTTAATAGTGTTTTTAGTCTTGGAAGATTTAAGAAAAAGTGCATCTATAAACAATATAAACTTACTATTTAGCTCGTCATAGAGACAATATTCTTTATTGGTATCTGAGTACCCAAGAAGATTCACTTTCGAATCCTTGCCTCAAGCTTGCTTCTTTGTTCCTTAGGAATCAAGGCATAACAGCTGGAACCAAAAATAATAATATGTTTTATCGAATAAATGTGGCCATATCTCATTTCATAACGAATCGTGTTTTCTATGTCATGAGATCGACATCTGTTTTTGACATATAATGCACATAGAAATTCATCATCCCAAAACATTAGCTTTAGATTTTTTAAAAACATTATTGAGAAAACCATATTTAAGATAGTCTTATTCATTCTTTCATCTACACCATTTTGTTGAGGATTGTATGGAACAATTGTTTGATGTTGAATCCTATGTTGCAAAAGGCAGTGTTCAAATTCATCAGAATTATATTATTTCCCATTATCAGTATGAAGAGAGCTAATATGTGGTTTTACATCATTTTAAATCCATACATTAAATTTTCTAAAAGTTTCAAAAGCTTATTATTTACTTTTCAATAAGTATACCAAAAATATCCTAGTGTAATCATAAATAAAGGTCATCATATATCTATTTCCATTTGTAGAAGGAATAGGCATAGGGCTACACAAATTAGAATGAATCGGTGCAAGATTTTTGTGTGCTCTAGAATCATAATCATGAAATGGTTTTTTGCTATGTTTTCCTATAATACAAGCATCACAGTGCTTTAGTTTCCTTCGAATAGTTGGAAAACCATAAACAACATCCCTTTTCAACAAACAAAGATTGTCATAGTTAAGATGTCCAAATATTGTAGAAATTAACCAGAGAGAAAATTAAATTTACTGGGAGGAAAATCATTAACACAACAAAATTAATAAAAAATACATAGAATGCATAATATTTTCCTTGGTAAAACCACAACTCTAGGGAAAAACCCATCCCAATGGAATTCCATTAGTCCTTGGCCAAAACCCTAGCCAAT
The DNA here is from genome assembly GCA_000404065.3 of Pinus taeda. NCBI lineage: Eukaryota > Viridiplantae > Streptophyta > Pinopsida > Pinales > Pinaceae > Pinus > Pinus taeda. Next base: position 6,161 of record APFE030040410.1, on the reverse strand, counting down.
CATCCAAGTGAGCCTTCACTGCTCACCCCTCTGTCACCATTACAATAGAGTCCTCCCTAAATTTTAAAGGCTTCATTACATGAATCTCATGGGAATAAAACCATGGTTATGCTAAACTATTTGCCTAAAAACACCATTGTTTAACTTGATCAACTTTTACTCTTTCCCTAAGTGAATTTTACCTAACAAATATTGTATGCCATAGAATATTAGATGGAAATGTAACTTCATTATACTAAGAAAGGCATGCAGATTTATCTACACGAGTAAATGTTCCTTGCAACTTCAACAGTCTTTCCTCCTCTATTTCAGTTACGACAAATGTGCTTTTTTATGCTTTTCTTATCTCTACTTTTCCATCAAACATATGAATGGAGTGTCCTTTCTAGTGAATGTGAATGAGGGATGATAGGTTTATCTATAGTTTTGGAAGGTAGAGTACATCATCCAAAAGAAATTTAGGAAGTGTAGGTATTTTAAGCCTAATGGTGCCAAGTTCGAATGGCTTGAGACTTATCTTATATGCAAAGTACACCGCTCCATGTAAATTATCACTAAGGTATTCAAAGAAGTCTTTCCAAAAGGTAATATGGTATGTTGCACCTGTATCAAGCAGTCATGCATCTTTCCAAGAATCAAATTAACTATGAAATAAATCTTCAGTTACTCCAATATTTCAATCGGAAACAATGTAATGAGCAGATTCAGATGCTTTACCTTCTGTTGGATCTACTATTTTATCTTTGTCTCCTTTGTGTTCTTACTTGATTCTTTCCCAAGTGATTCTACATGTGGATGCATGACGTTCATCTCTATCACAACAAATGCAATGGAGAACGAATATATATCCTTGATGGTGTTTACCCCCTACCTCTTATTCCACATCTTATTCTACGCCTATTCGTTTATGATAATATCATGATTTATTCTTCTCTTTCTATGCAAGGAACACCATTTCTTCGTAGGATTATGAATTTTTCTTCCTCTTCCCAAAACATTTTTCCTTTTTTACAAATTTATCCACAAGAGAGTCAAAAGTAATGTCTTTCAATTACTAGCTTGTAGGTATTCAAGATAGCGTGACTACTTGGGATAAAGAGCCTTGAAAAAGGATGTAAGAGGAATGTCCATTTGAAATTAAGTGGTTTTTACATCATGCATGATGGTTCTAACCTTTGAGGCTAGGGCCAGGGTGTCATCATCTTTCAACTTAAAGTTGAAGAGCCTAATCATCAACTAAACCACTTCCAATTATGAGTGTGAGTTATATAAATATTTTGACTTCTTGAATGCATCATAGGTATTTGTAATTGGAATAATATGATGACTCGCCTCTTCATTTTTGGAAATAGAAAGAAGGCATAGGCCTTCTTGTCCTTTTTATCCCAAATGGATAGCTCCTTATCTAATGTGGGTTTGACAAGTGCATTTCCACCTTCTCTTTCACAAACACCTTTCCAAAATTCATTAAAGAATTTAGTGTGCCTGATCTTTCTGGACCATTCTTCGTAGTTCTATTGACTAGTTAGCACTACACTAAAAATATAGACGAGAGAATACATCTTCAAATGAATTCCAATCTAGGTTTGAATAATATCAAGTATAAAAGGGAATAAGACTAGGATTTCTTAGGTCAACAAATATTTCAAGAAGGGCTTAATAGAATATTAATTGCATGACATCAAAAAATAATCCTATGATATATTTTTCTAATAATGTTCCTTATGATATATTGATGGAAAGGAAGAGGGAGAAAACTATGTTCATAAAAGTAGGAAAGACTAGAGTGACTACTTTGGATCACAAAAACCGCTCCTAATTCTAGCCCACAATGCCAAAATACTAAAACTTGGACAAACCCAAGCCACCTTAATTCTATGGCCTTGATATCTTGACTTCCTTGATATCTTGAATAAATAAGCTCAGGTCACACGTTGAGTGAACCAAGTCTCACCCAAAATAATAATAGTTGAAATGAAAATAAATAGAATAGGGACAAGCATCGATATTTGACATCATAATTTGTGTCACTAAGTTCTATATCTCTACCAGCATAATGAGCATAAGTAACTAGGTCTGTAATGGGTATAACTATTTTATTTTACTAGAGGATACCTAGCAGACCACCAAGTAGGGAACGAAAGTCTCTATATCGCAACAATGACCTCACAAGTTTCTATAGATTTGCCATTTTCTCTAGTTTGGGTGAACATTTATTATGCAAAATAAACTTCCCTTTACACTACGGAAATCCACTTCAGCTCAACGATTGATAGTCCATGGTCTATGTTTGACATGTTCGTTTATTTTTCCAAGACCTTAGATGAAAATTATTGATATCGAATATCCACATGAAAAGAAGGTCTAAAATCTAGTTCCTTTAGTTTGTTGGCATTGAAATCGACCTTTCAATCTATTTTGATGAACAATAGTAGCAAAGAAAATCAACATTATGAGGTAGTCAATTATGAGGAGTGTAACTATAGATATTTATAGAGCAGAGGGAAGTGTATATATAAACATAGATAAGGAGACTACAACAGCAGGGTGAATAGGTACGAGGCGTGAATGCCACTTAGAATAGTAGATTTGTCATAGTTGATATCACTGCAAAATTGAGAAAGGTAATGGGCCTCTATGCTAACAGAAACACAAACATAGGAAGGTAGGGACTACAGCGAATTGGAAGATAGGAGTTACTAAGCAAGACAAATGAGTAGGGAACTTGTGCTCTGATACTATGTCAGGTCAGGAAGGTAACTCTTGAATTGATGTATTTGCATTAATTTACATAGAATTATATAACATGAATAGATGTAATCTTTGGGATTCATATTCCAAGCTCACTTCCTAATCTAACTGTTCATTTTTTTATATTTACAAAATCACAATGTGTTCACCCAATCCCTTAGGACTAAGTGTCTAATAGATTCTACTCTCTACGTACATTAAACATAACATAAATATCCTTAAACATAGGAATGAAGGACACATTCACAAAAAATTTACTATAGACAACAAATTCACCTACCAACCCTCTATCTGTAATGATTCATTTGACATGGATATGAATGATACATCCAAATTGGTTCCCTTGATTCTCCCCATTATGTACCTGAACAATGCTTCAAAGGAATAAGATGATGGATCTACAATTCTTGCCTTAAGTATAGGCATTGACATGTGTAAACCTGGATATTTATCAACTTGAATAAAGGGTAATGTTTTTGGTTGATATTTAGTCATTTGAAATTAAATGTGGTATAAACACTATTGTTTTAGAATTCTTGTAATATATTTCCTAAAGTAGTTAAAAAAAACTCGCAACAAACTACTTAGTGGATACCTTTTAGAACAAGGTAGTTGATGGAGTCTCTTATAAGACTAATTTATAATTTATGTGGAGTATTTTTCAAGACTAATTTATATAAAAATATGTCCTCAAACAAAGCATTAGTTAACCCAATTAAACATAATACCACTAATACTAAAAAACATGAAAAATTAATAATATAATAATAAAAGTTGTTGAGAGAATAATTAGGTTTAAATTTAACATCAGTAATATCAAATAAGTGAAAAACAAAATCTACTTGGGATGTTCACATAGTTTGAAAATCAATATCCTTATAATAAACATCCAATGCTAGACCCAAGAATTAGCTCAATTGGTTGAGTCCCCATCATTAAAGCACTTTTTTATTAAGAGGTTACGATTTCATGTCTCTTGACACACTTGGGGTCAGACTCTGTGGTTGAGCCGACGAGAAGTGATTCCTTTGGGTGGATCTATCTGGTACAAATATTCCATGGGCATAGCGGTCACCGATATTTGGGGTCCGTGAACCACATAGAAAAATAAATAAATAAACATCCATTATTACCATTCAATCGATCGTTCCCTTGAGATAGTTTTTGGCTAGAAAACTATGCCAAGGCATCAGTGATGATATTTTAAAAGAAGCTCTAGTTCTATGATAAATACATGGTAGAAAAATAGTTTTTAGGTATTTAATCAAAAGGCAAGCTTCCAACTAAGGTAGATGAAAAATTAATTTAATTTGAGGTGGAAGGAAGAACAGAAGGAAATCTAAATGATAGTGGAACATTCACTGACTGTTTTAAAACTTGTTATTGAATAAAATGCAAAGGAATAATATTCCTAAGGTTATAAAACAAAACAATAAATTCAATTGTATGAATATTAACAATAATCTAATCAATAATTCTAAGGTATGATAAAAACAAACATATAGTATCATAAATATGTGTGGATAACATAACCTTGCTAGAAGTTATGGAAATAAATTCTTGATTTAGACTCTTAAGGATATTTCACATAACTTGAAATAATTACACAAATGGAAACAAAGTGTAAACTCACATTGGAAATTGATACATAAGTGATACACTGTTAATAGTTGAAATATGATTCTTTTTATTAAAGTTGTAGAAAATATTTTCCTGAAATGCAAGATATGCTTTAAATCTCAAAACCCGAACCCTTTCCTTGAGTTCTCGTTTAAATTTTATACAAAAATATTACAACAGATTATTGTTGCAAAAAGAAACTTCATAGGAAAAATCTCATAAAAGTAGAAATAGATTATAAAGTTCCAATAACATATGTTTGCTTGTCCTCTTTCTAGTTGCAATTCGCTAATGGAATCAAGAAGATCTAGGGGAAAATTAGCCAACCAATCCCAATCTAAATTGAATCAATAGTTGTATGAAATCATATGTATGTATCCTATATCCAAATTTGTGAATTTCTTATATGTGGGAGTAGTTGGAAATATGACTTTTACTTGACACTGAATGTAAAATCCATCCATCAATTTATTCACTACGGTTGGTCCCTTCAACATTCCACTTATATTTGAAAATTTAGTGGAATATGCTCTAGTTCTCAATAAATTTTCCCTATATGCATCTAGAGACATCAGACTTCCATTTTGATCCAAACAAGAAGGTGTTGTAGCGGCTACAACCACTGTCCAAAATTTTACATTAGCTTCGTTTTGGAGCCTCCCTAGTAACCTTTCATAGCAGCATGTCTTGCTTCATTAAGTACACAATCTTTAGTGATTTTCTTGAAGATAGGTAGCCTGTCCATGAGAGCTTGTTGCACTCCCCTCACAGTTTGTTCTCCCAGACTTGGTTTAGTAGTAGCCTGAGAAGCTCCCTCAAAAATTTGCACAATTCTGGAGGGAAACCAGCCTTCCCTCCAGAAATTGCGCAATTATGTCTGGTGGCCTACTAGGCTCTAGAATTGCACAATTTTGCCAGTTAGGCTTCATCCGTAGAATTTCACAATTCTTCCTAGCAGGGTTGCTCAGCCCAGGAATTGCACAATCCTGAGCAACAATCAGATTACATACCTAGAAATTACGTAAATAGCCTGGGCAGGCAGCCCAACTCTCTTCCAGAAATGTACCTTTTCTCCTAGCAGTTGAGCAGGCTCATGCATGTGTAGTTGGGTTGACCAGTTCCACCTGAGACCGAGCAAAACTGACTTGCATGCATGGGTTTCTTTTCCAAGGCAGCATACAAATGCATCCCTTGTTTTAGGGATCTATTTTTAGCAGTTGGAGGTTACATGCAAGGATCATTTCATAAACCTCCAACCAAGTGTCGCTTTCCCTAGATTTGTGGCATGTGCGTCGCAACCTTGATTTTATAAAAACTCACGAACTGGATGTTGCAGAGCTCATTCCTCACATCAACCTTGCAGCTTTGACATACCTGATCCGGATTTAAATAGGAACGCAATAGATTACAGAGATAACCATAAATACAGAGATGCGATAACCATAAATAAAGAGATGCTGCAGAAATAACACTTCATTTCATTAATGGAAAATACCGAAATATGCTTACAACCAGAATTGGAAATAAACCAGCTAGGACTATGGTAGCTTATCTCTGAGAAGAGATGTGCGGCTACATGTCTCTGAACTGTTCCGAACTTGGGTTACAATGAGGCTCGAAGGCCTATTTATTATTGAGAAACAATGGAAAACCCTTCACATTCCAAAACCGACCTTAGAAGATGAAACGCCAAATTGTGGGCCCCGTTTTGGGTAAATTGGTACATCAATTTCCCGGGGTCATAACTTTGGCATACGATCTCCGTTTGACGCGTATGATAGCTCGTTAGA
>APFE030040401.1:141006-171981 GCA_000404065.3 Pinus taeda | reverse complement strand
ACCTGTTACACACAATACAGCTCAGATCTGATCTCCAAATCTATTCCACTGCTTGCCTGCCTCCACTGCTCAATACCTGCTCAAGAATGGATGAGAATGGTTGAACCAAACTCGTATTTACCTCAAAAGAGTCACTCACATTGGGAATCACATGAGCAGAGGCTATAATCACTTGGTATTGGCCAATTCTCATTGGCATAACTCAATCCCATTGATTGTGCAAACCTCATGCACAACTATAGTCACAACTGATAGCAATCTGATCCTCTAACACCTGTCCCTGCTGAACTAAACATGCATTGACATGCAACTGAGTTAGCTGATGTATTATTTAGTTGCATTATGAGTTAATAATTAGTTTAACAACTCATCATTAGTCTATTTTCACTTAGACTAATTACAACTAGTTTAACCAAGTCAAACTGAACACAACTCCATCAACTCCACAATCAACTCCACCAAACTCAACTGATTGAGTTCTAACTGAAGTCATGCATGCAAAAACTCAACTAACCCACAAATAAAACGTATTTCCTTTTGTCAGTTGCATGTGCCACATCTGTAGCTCAAACTTAAGTGCTCCAAGAGAATAAGATAAAGTTTATAGTCTAAATATTATTATAAGCTAATAATATTTCACTGCTCTATAATTAGACTTGACAATGTCAGCGCTGTTGTCTAAAAATGGAAGTCCATCTATTTTTTCCAACTTGACCAATCATCCATAAACAGCATCCTGCAACTCATAGACATGATCCATATGTCTAAAAATAGACATAGTCTAAAAATAGACTTTGCGCCATAATTTGTCTGCGGGCCCACTTAGTGAAGGCGACTCTTTTCACTAAGCTCCATCATCTTGTTGCAATCTCAACAGGAATTAATCCACCTAGATGAAACCCATCATGATGCCGTGCTGGCTAACGAAGCACATAAGAAATGTGTCAAATCACAATTTGACAAGAATTTCAAGCCTAGTGTTTTCTCAGAAGGTGACGTGGTCTTGCTTTACGATCAGGACTCTGATAAATTGGGAGCAGGTAAGTTCGAACCATTATGGATGGGCCCCTATATTGTTAAACAAGTATTAGAGAAAGGAGCCTATGAGCTGGTAGATTACGATGGGATTCCACTGTCGCAACCCCGAAACGGGTTGTATCTTAAGTGTTACTATGCTTGATTAAGTGTAGTATTCTCTTTATAGTTATGCCTTTGTTACACTTTTGTTTTCGTCAAGAGTTGTCATTTTGGTTAGGTAATCCACTTTGCATTTGTTACAAATGTCGAACCTTTTGGAAACATTCGTTGGGTATGCCGATGGAGCTAGTCGTAGTACGCGAAACCTATCTTCTGAAGCCTGGGCCATTTTTGCTCCAAGCAGCGAGTTAGTGAATTTCAGGAGGATATGTATTGGTCGATCAATGAACAACATCACTGAGTACAGTGCGTTTATGGAGCTTCTCTCTGATTCCATTTCACATGGCATACGCCGACTTATTGTCAGGCTAGATTTGCAACTCGTCATTCTACAGCTTGCTGGAATTTATTCCATTCAGAAACCAACTATCTATCGTATGTTCCTAAGTCTAGTCAGGATTTTGGAAAGGCAGTTTGATTCCATTCAATATCAACACATTTCCAGAAACTTAAACACATTGACTGATTCATTAGCAAATTATGTGTTAGATAGACATTTGCAACATTCGTAAATAAAAGCATTTCAAATTAACATTTGCATCAGGATCACATAACTTAACCAAGATAAGACTCTGAAAATAAAAAATATATAACTATTTATAGTTTTTACAAAATGTTCTGCGTCCAAGACAAAATCGGTCACATGATCAAGAAACTCAAAAATGAATGTAGGAAAGCATCCTAAGCTAATGAGGCTGGTGATAACATGTCACCGCCTGTGCGATCATATGCAAGAGCCTAGTCCATCGACTCGGCATGCCAGTAGTATGGCGCTGTAACCTCAGAGGTAACTCGTTGGTCCTCACATCTTGAATACCAAGAGCGAGGCCCTCGACCTAATCCTGCAACACTGCCAAGGTCTCTGATATGTCCAGATCGTGAAGGATAGCCCTCCCTATAGGCTCTCCTATTGGAACGTCAATTGTCGCCCTTGGGCATGCTGCTGGTTGCACTAGCCCAACATCTGCACAAATATATGAGTTTGATTAGTCTTGATAACATTTAAAAAACACTGAAACAATATAAAACTAATAAACAAAGATATGGTCAAATCATCTTACCCATAACACTCCACTCCTCGCCAGCCGATAACGCCAAATTTGGGTGGCCTCGGAAATCCATTCCAACATATGGATACCCTATGAAGACCATCTCCTAATGATTGAACCACTCAAAGAAGGCATCGGAGAAAGAAATTTGTGACTAACCAACATGTCTGGCCACAATATGAACCCATCTCTACATCTGTGGTTCCCTCGGTGCTGGCAATCCTAATGAATGTACTGTGGCTGCATCAATGGAATCCTCTCCAAGGTGAAAGCAGTCAAAATGGAACCGTAGCCAAAGTTCTTGGATCTTCCATTCTTTACCTTGGAGAGATTTCCTTTTATAACCAAAAGTATCGCCTCACACCAGTTGAATACCTTTGGTTCCAGGCATTCCGTGGCATACTACATATAAGATCTATTAGTCAAATGAAGAGTCGCACTACCAGCCAATCTAGCAAAGGTGAACAAAATGGTCCTTAAGGATCGATCGATGACATCTCAGATATTGATCTTGCCATCCCTGCTAGGCTGAGATCCATCTCTACAAAACTGACGAATATAATCCCTCACGGATTCGCCCCCACGGGCGGATCTTGATAGTGAGAGAGGGGCACCACACCTCGATAACCCCGTCAAAAAGTAGATATCCTCGACTGTCAATGGAATAGATTTGCCTCTAATCTGGAATACTTGGTTGATCAGATCCCACGCACTGAGAAAATATTGCAACAAATTGATTTGTTGCCTCATGCTAGATATGCGGAAGAATTTGAGCAAACCACAGTTTTGCAGTGCAGTAATTGTGCCCTGGTCATGTAAGGCAATCATGTCCTCTTCTTCATGTTCACATTCATGCCATGTGATGACCATCTTGATCCGATAAATCTCTGAAACACAAACAAAAGATAAATTAGGATCTTGATTTGAGCAAACAAGCAAAATTTTCATGAAAAATCACTGTATAAAGTTTCCCTTTTGCACCCATCGCACCCTGCCTGTGCATAGGGTGAGATGCATACTGACTGGCTAGTGTCCAGCTCAGTATGCATCGCACTTTTTAAGGCAAGTAGGTGCAATGGAGGAAGAACAAATTCTTCAAGCCCCAAGGGCCCAGAAATAAGGAAAAAGTTTTTCAAAATCAGAAGAAGATGGAATGAAAATGAAGAGCTTAGGGTTAGCTCCTACCTGGTCTTGATAGCACGGAAAATAGTCCACCAGATCTCCCAAAATCAGCTGATGACATTTGAGGGGGAAACCACTCCAGAGCTCCAAAATCCCAAATTTGAAAGGAAATAGTAAGAATGAGAGGTAAAACTACTTTTTTATGTTATTGTTCACGTACTTCAAGTAAAACGTTAGTTTTTAATTCATTTTTCGGGCATATATATGTATTTCTAATCAATTTGATGGAGTAGTTGAGCAGGTTGAACGACCGATGAAAGAGTCTAATGTGTTAAATGGAAAGACTGAATATCTTTGACCAATATCATGAGCAATGTTTCCGCAAGGTTCAAGCTTGTTAAAAAATAAACCTGCCACTCAGCATATGTTGGCACAAGGTTCAAGCTCATTAAAAAATAAACCTGCCTTCAGTAAATGACCTCTGTGATTGCCATGCTATCAGTCTTTTGAGCCATGGTTGTGTTCTACCATCACCTCCACTCTTTTTTCCAATCATACACTTCCACTTAATTGTTTACCCTTTTGAGGAACAGCTGTGACAAGTGATTCTGTTAGCCACCCTCTTCACACTACCATGTTTTAAGAAGTTCCAAACTTTCCTGGAACCAGCTGCTACCTGAAAACATCACTTGTTCCTAAAAAATGAGTCTCTTTTAATCTCTTTTTAGACTTGCTAAATATGAAAAGATTTCCAAGCTATTGGCCTTTCCAGCTCGTTAAAGTAAAGGGAAGTGCCATCCCTCCTATACATTTTAATCTTTTGGGACCTGAGGGATTATCAAACAAAAAGATTGAGCACTTGTCCTTTTCGCCTCTTTAAAGCGATCGAAAACTCATCCCTTTCGTATTATTTTATACTTTTTTAGACTTAAGGTATTATGCTACGGAAAAGGACTGCTAAAGTTTCCTTTTCACCGCTTTTCAAACTCTCTAAACATGAAAAGGACCAAGTTATCTTTGTCGTTAAACTCGTTAAAACAATAGTGAAAAACTTGTCCACCCAGACAAGAACGAGTTTCACTGTCGCTAGGCTCTCTAAAAAATAGCGACAGGTTTGCCCGAAGGGAAAATTATAGAACAAGCATATGTTATCCTCCTCAAGCTTGACAAAAATAAAGAGGTACTCGTCAGCAATGACTGGGGAAAAAAGGGAAGAAAACTTGAATAATTTTATTGGTAGCAGGTCACTCTTGAACATGACACTTTCACTCCATCACCATGATTGAGTCGGGTTGGGTTATTCTATTCATCATCCACGTCACCATTGGTCCTCCACACCATCCATCTTTTGGGGTTAACGCTACCAATCCATTTCAGTGTCGCTGACATGTTCAAGAGAAGTTTCTTAGAGAATTCACCACCTAGCTAACACCTCATCCACTGCAATACCTTCACCCTCCATTTTTTGTGACCGCCATTCCTAAACCTTGTATCATCAGATTGTTTTCACCTCCATAAAATAATTTGCTTCGTTTCGTGTCGTAGATGTGGGATACATCAAGGCCCTCCTACAACGAGTCACTTCTTGTCGACATCAACTCATTATCCAATAAGTTGACTTAGAAACAACCCTTTCAATACTTTGAAGCTTACATGCCTCAATGCCAAGTTTCTCACTTCTGGCAACATGTTTACATCAATGGCCTTCGACCGAAAGATTTTACATGGTGTTCGACATCGACTCATATATTCACACCGTGTGAATTGTACGGTAATACCTTAAGGGTCATTATCATTATCGGTGATTCCACTCGCGCCTGTTAACAGCTTACATCATTGGCTGGTAATCAAGCGATGTTTTTCCATGTTCGACTCCAAAACATATTTTCACGTGGATCGACTTGTACATCGCGTGAAGATTGAACGAGTTTGAAGACCACGGATCTAGTTTCATCCATCCGAGCTGTGATATATTCAGGAAAATAAAGACATCAAATGTACACAGAAGTTGCACATATGATCATCCAAGCTAAGGGATGATGACTCTACATATAAAGAATCACCAGTCTGCAAACGCAGATGGTTATCTGTTCCATGTACATGAAAATGAATTTATAAAGCTGAGCATGGGAATGCCCGCCTCAGCTAGATCATGAAAATAATAGATGATGATGTATTGTATTGTATCTTATACAAGTCACCTTCCAATTTGAATACCTCGGATCCTCATGATAAAGCATTTCACTCGACATCATAAGATTTTACGACCTCATGCTTTAGGGGGCGACTGTTATAGACATATTTGGGCACTTCAACTCCAATCACATATGTCAATAAACCAAGTGCTCTTTAACCCCTAAAATTGTTGTTTCATACCCTAAAGGATCATGGTCAACTGATTACATCATTTCCCAGAAGTTCCACATGAAAAACCACTCAGAACTGACCAAAACTAGACCATACTGACTACTCCATGGTCAAGGTGCGATGCATACTAAAAGAGCCTTCTGCGGGGTGCGATGAGTGAGAATAGACAAATGGCAGAGGCAGTTTTCTAAGTGGATGCCCAAGGAATATTCTAGAATAATTCACCCAGGGATGAGTAAGAGATCAAAGAAATCTCCAAGTGGAACCAAGAATTATCAGTGGAATGACACTAATCAAAAACCCAGAGCTGACTCACACACTTGCAAGACATCTATATATGGATCCCTCATCTGAGAGATCTGGAGGCTGGAATTTTGTATTTTGTAAGGAAGTGTTATTGGTTTATCTTTGAGAAGAGACATTGTATTGTTGGGTGATCTTGCTTTTCATGACGTGAAGAGGGCTTTGATGTTGGGAGGATGATGCTGAATCAGACAGCTGGGTTGTAATCCTCTCTTCTACTATTAATAAAGTTATTTGAGTTTTCCTCCATATAATCATGTATTTGTGAATCTTGTTATTTGTGAATGCAATTGTATGGTCAATGTATTTATGATTCTGCATTGTTTATGGTATTAAAGATCAAGATGCTTTGATGGTGTTTTGTTGCTTTTCCTCTACAGGTATCCTCTAAAGCAGGACAAGGAGGAGAGGAGTGGAAAGCTCTATCAAGGGAGAGAGGAAACAAGTAAGGAGCCAAGCGGAAGATTCAGGTTGGTACTCTTTGCTTCTTTCTTATCTATCATACATAAAGGAAATCACAATTTGCTTTTATTGTTTGTTTCTAAGATAGCTACCCATCTTAGTGGGACTAGCAGATCGAAAAGACACTAGTTTTCCCGGAAACAATATGATCCTCTCATGTGCCAATGTGGTAGACAAAAGTATTAGCCCTTAAATTCAAATTTTACCTTTATATTAAGTTATACTTCATCATTTATTATTGAAAGAGTGTTGCCTAAAAATTTATACTTTATGTGCATGACAATTGTTATATACCCAACTAACTCTAACTTTTGAAGTTTAGTTCCTATGGCTTTGAGTTTGAATTTGAATTGGAGGTTGAGACTAGTTGTTGTGACCATATCACTTGTAGGTGTAATATAAACTTAACTTTTCTTTGGGACCAATCTTTTCTAGGGCATAATCTATCAAGGAGTACTTCTATCCATCATGTCTATGGATGTCAATTTAGATTGTTAGAATCTGCACAAGAAATTAACACACCTTGTTCCTTAACTAATTACATAATCATAATGTAATTTTCTCGAGTAAGAAGGGATACACCAATATCGTAATATCATACATCATTCTCACCAAAGTCAATTATGATTCCAAATGTATTTTTATTGAGTCTTTCTTGGGCATGAGCCATGCTTAAGAATACCTTCTTTTCCCATTTTCCCTGAAGCTGAAATCTTCATCTCACTGTCCTTGATTTCTTATATGAGTGTCTCAAACATGTATTATTTAGTTCTTTCTTTAGTCATTATTTGGACTAGGTATTGTCCTTCTAAAGACTCTATTAAGGTAAGGATATAAGCATTCTTCCCATCCCTAATTTCAATAGACTTAAGAGTCTTATACATGGCTTTTTGTCCTTCTTTCTCAATGGCCATAATGGTTTTTCCCTTTTGGGAGTATGAGGATGTTACACCTAACATGGAAATATTTTCATATTTTTTCCTTTTTGGTTAACATATCAACTATGAAATTCACATGACCAAGTTTATAACATACTTGAAAATCAAAATTTTCAAACCATACAATCCACTTTCTAATGTAAGTATCAATATTTGTCATATCTCTATTAGATTTTAACATGCCTCGCAATATTTTTGTATCAATTCTTATCAAGAACTTGGATGGTTTTAGATAAATATTATAGTGCTTAATTACCTTTCTTACCCTATTTTTTATTTTTTTTCCAGAGGCATAATTTAGTTTGGCTCCTTGGAATGACCCTAATACATAACCACAAGTTTCTTCTCTTCTTTCAATATTCTCTATTATAATTCTAACCCATGTATGTTGAGATGCATCTATCTCTATTATATATGAACATGTCTCTATAAGAAGGGATAATGGTGGTAATTATTTCAACTTTTTCTTCAACCCCTTTACCACCTTTGACATTTCTTGATTCCATGCTAGAAGATATTTCTTTAGGTGTTGTAGAAAAACAAAGATATCTATAGCTTGACTCTTATAAAAAAATATGACATAATTAAGACAACCTAGAAAACTTTGTAGTTATGCCTTATGGTAAATTATCAAAACATTTCAAAATTTGATCCTGTAGTCAAACCGATCCTTTGCTATTATTGAAACCTAGAAATTCAATTTATGACCTCCACACATACATATTTGATGTAGGCAAGAGTATCCCATGTTGAAAGATAAGTTCATAAAATATTTAAAGGTATTTTAGGTGTTCTTGGATATTTTTAGAACATATCAGAATGTCGTAAATATATATGATTAACCAAGGACAACTTTTAAAGATGTCCTCCATCATTTTCTAGAATTCTCTCGAAGAATTTGTTAAACTAAATGGCATCACTTTCGGGTAATAGCCATGTAGAAGAACAAGCGCCATTTTGTGTCTATCTTCAAGGATAATCCATACATGGTAGAAACCAAAATTGATATCAAATTTGCTAAAGATAGTCTTTCTTGTAATTCCTTGTAATATACTAAGTAACCAACATGCTAAGTAGGTTATCCAAGAACACTACTTAGAAAAAAGAGTTTTTAAATATTTCAAGATGTTCAACAAATGTTTACCTACTCTTTAAAAAGACATAAGAGACACTGTGGACTCGTGATATGATGCATATAATAATGGACATCAATGTGGTCGGTTTGTGATATCCCTCAGCTTGAAGATCTTTTGTAATTACATGTGTATATGTTTAAATTTGGACTCATTATGCTATATTTAAGTGACAAACACATATTTAATTATCCTTAATTTAATGATAATAACTTATGTATATTTTTTTGTTTAAAAACTACATTATGTTTTATTTTGTGAATATAAGAAAAGAACTAGTAAATTAATGATTGAAGTATAGATGGATGAAAGATGAAAAGGTTGCAATTATTCTTTTTAGAAATTAATTATCCATTAGAATTTTCTAGGAATCTAATTTGCGTGATTAGATTTAACTATGAAAATTATATATTAGCTAATTTATTATTCCTTAGAAGACAAGAGGTTGTCTCCATAAGTGGGAAGAAAGATCTCACAAATGAGCAGTTAACCATGTACCACTTGTTGATGAGGTGTAGTATTTTGATGCAAATCTAACTCAGATTTGTTGGGAGTTTGTCCCAATACAAAGAAAATTCCCATAATCGGTGCTTCCTTCAAACCCTTTGGGATTGAAATCCCTTTAAGAATCATAGAAGAAGATCTATAAACAGTGGGAGGATTTGAAAGGATGGTCAACTCTACAAGAGTTATGGCTGAATATTTTCTTCAAATCTCCTTTTTTTGTAGCAAGACCTCAACAACCCTTTTTATGGATTAAGATCGGGCCTACACAACACTATCATAAATACTACAATAAGAAGAGGCTCATTCAGGCCTCCACTTAATATATTTGGCATGCCTTATACATATCCCTCTATAATAGAAAAGGGGTGCTTAAAAATATCGTTGGAGTAAGCCCTTCAAGCAAGACCTGCAATTAATAGTTCTAGGTCACTTTATGTATATCCCTGCACAATGGGAAAGACTTCTTGCAAAGGTCATCATGGTAAGCCCTCCAGGTGGGACCCATGGTCCACCGTCAACACTACAATGAACTCTTCACTCATATCCTCCAAGTTGGCCCACTTTGCCACGTGAGATTCATAAGAGTAGCCTGACTTGATAAGAAGGGAGACTACTAAGAGTCATTATGTGGAAACCTCTGGGCAAATTATATTACGAAATTTTGTTTACTAATGGCATGGGATTATACTAAATGACAAACTCCATCACAACACAACATGGCTATGTGTTGGCGAATTCAACTTGTATTTATGGCTTTGTACTCTAGTTCGTCTCGGCTCTTCTCCTACCTCTTGGTCATCTCATCTCTACAACCCTCCTGCAACTCAAAAAATTATATAAATATATTGTGGGTTTCTCTCACATGTGGTGATAATTATGAGATTGTGTGCATGTTATATGTATAGAGAAGAAGAGATTGCAGAAGGACTGGTTCCTAGAAATTAAGTTATGTCTCATACACCACTCTCTCACTACCTTATTTTATTAAATCAAAGGAAATATGAATATTAGATGAGAATTTGATCCAGATCCATGAATATACGATCTAAGTACTAATTTAGGGAAAATTAAACAAATTTACAACCACTGCAACACATTGTCTAATTTAAAGAACTACATGGCAGTCTACCTAACAAACCACTCATTGAGGAACCAAATCCTCTAGTAAATGATTTTGACCTCTTGATCAATGAAAATTATGGATTCCCCTGCATCATTTCCCAAGGAACAAAGATTTCATGGACTCCTATCCATTTCTTCAACATATTTGTTGCTTTTATGTATGAGTGTGGTTGTATCTAGGTTGCGTCTATAACTAGAAGGTTTTTCCACTTTACCAAGTATTCAAAATACTCATTGTCCCTAGTCTTCTTGATCAATCCCTTGCCTAAAATATTTTCAGAACGCAAAGGTTCAGCTGCTAGCAATTGCTTCTCCCAATGCACTCGTTTTTAATTCTAATTATCACTTGTTGGTTTTTTGTTTTAGGCTCATACTTGTATAAATATGCCACATTAAATCTTGATGAAATTCCAACTCCAAGTGGAAATTCATTTTCATAAGCATTAGCAGATAATTTCTTCAATGTCCTGCAAGGTCGTAGCTTCTTAAATTTCAACTTGTTATAATCACCTTTAGGGAATCTTTCCTTTCTCAAATGCACAAGTACCAAATATCCCACTTCAAAATTATGCTCCCTTCTGCTGAGATCTTCTCTACTCTTATATTTTAGACTACTTTCATGTAGTTTTTTCTTTACCTGGTTATGGATTTGTTATATTGTTGTAGCAAATTCTTCTCTTATTGCACTTATTTGTTTTGTTCTTCCTATATTTATGAGCTCATGCACTCTTTTTGGGTTCATTCCACACACAATCTAGAAAGGGCTTTGTTCAGTACTTATGTTGGGAGTGACATTGTATGCATATTCGGCTTGTGCTAAAATTTGATCCCACTATTTAGGATGATCTCCAATCAAACTACATAGAATGTTTCCCAAACTTCTATTCACTACTTCAGTGTTGCCATTAGTTTTTGGGTGATATGATGAGTTGAACAACAATTTTATGCCAAAATTCTTCCACAATGCTATCTAAAAATGTCCCAGGAATCTACTATCTTGATCTGAAACAATACTCTTGGGAATTCCATGTAGTCTTACCATTTCTTTAAAGAACATATTAGCAACATGGCTAACATTACTAGTCTGAGGATAGGGAATAAAATGAGCCATTTTTGAATGTATATCTACAACCAAAAAGACATAATCATTACCTTTTTGAGTCCTTGGAAATCCTAAAAAAAATCCATACTCACCGAGTCACAAGGCCTCTCTAGTATCGGAAATGGGTTATAAATTTTAGTGTTTTGTCTTCTCCTTTTGGAATATTGAAAGGTTCTACATTTCCTTACAAATTTTTACACATTTTCCCTCAACTTTGGTCAATAATAAAGTATTTTCAGTTGATAATAAGTCTTGTCTTGTCCAAAGTTTCCTCCAAGGTCTCCACTTTGTTTTTCCTTAAATTCTTCCTCATGGAACAATTGGAATATATAATCAGTTTTTCTTAAAGAGTAGTTCATATTGAATCATGTAATCAAGCCATGGGCTTTGATTTTGAGAAGTTGTATTATTGCAAGCTTAAAGTATTCTTCGAAATATGCATCCTTCTCATATAGTTCCTTCATAAAATCAAATCCCAACACCCGAATTTGACTTTCCTGCAACAATAATTGCCTCCTACTCAAAGAATTTGTAGTTTTATTATATTTTCCATTGATGTTCTTTAAAAAAATGTAAATATTTGCAAGTACTCGATCCTTTTAATATTTGTTTGGTTCAATTTAGGATGTTTCATAATATATTGCAAGGCATGATTATCAGTGTATAGAGTAAACTCCCTAGACAATAAATAATGCATCCATTTATCGATATTTTGAACCATTGCATAGAATCCCTTGTCATAGGTTGTATACCTCCTTTTGGATTCATTCAGTTTCTCACTGTAATAAGCAAATGGTTTTTCCTCCTAGCTAAGTATTGTTCCAATCACATCATTGTTGGCATCACTTTTCACTTGGAAAGGCTTGTTAAAATCTGGAAATGTAAGGAATGGTTTCTCTCTAAACTTCTTGTTTAACATTTGAAATCCCTTATCAGCTTCAGCAGTCCACCAAAATGGTTGTCGATTCTTCTTAATTGTCTCCACAATTGATGATCTCATTTTGAGAAGTTCCTGATGAATTTTTATAAAAAAATCGCCAAACCATGAAAACTTCTGACTTCAAAAATATTTCTGGGAGAGGTCCATTCAACAATAGCCCTTACCTTTCATTGATCCATCTTCAACCCATCTCTAGAAATGACCAAACCTAAATATACAAGTTCTTACATTAAAAATGAACATTTCTTCAAATTTATAAATAATGTTTCCTGTTGTAATTTCTCCAACGCATACCTCAAGTGTCATGGACGTTCCTCCTTTGATTGACTGTAAACTAATATGTCATATAGGTAAATAATTACAAACTTTCTGATGAAATCTTACAGTGCCTCATTCATCATCCTCATGAATGTTCTGGGTGCATTGGACAATCCAAATAACATAACCATTCATTCACACAATCCTTCATTAGTCTTAAAGGTATTTTTCCACTCGTCTCCCTCTCTTATTCTAATTTGATGATACCCACTTTTCAAATCAATTTTTGAAAACCAACTAGCACCACTTAAGAAATCCAGCAAATCATCAATGTATGAAAATGATACCTAATTGAGATCTTATTCAAATCTTTGGAGTCCATACACATGAGCCATCCATCATCCTTCTTTGGGATGAACATTGTAGGCATTGCACATGGACTAAGACTTTCTCATAATAGTCCTTTATCTAACAACTCCTGCACTTACTTCCTGACTTCCTCATTCTCCTTAGGTGTCATGCGATAAGAAGATTTATTGGGAAAACTCGCTCCTAGCATGAGATCAAAATGATTACTGATACTCCTTATAAGTGGTATTTCACTTGGAAAATCATACCCAACAATGACATGGCGTTCCTGCAACAATTCTTGAATCTATAAAGGAAAATCACAAATAGTAGTGGAAGTAATAACTACTTTGGGTTTGAAAATAATAGAAAACATTACCTCCTTTATCTTCAACTGCTATAAAAAATCTTTCCCACTCATCAACAAAGATTTAGGATCATTGGATTCATAAGTCATTTCTTCTTGTAATGGAAGTAAGGTATGATTGATGATATCCTTCTAAAGCTTATAGGTATTCTTCTTGCCAGCATGTACAACTTCTTTGTCAAACTGCCACGGTCTTACCAACGAAATATGACATACATCCATTGGCATCACATCACACATAACCTTATCCTTGTATCTACCAATCTGAAGCTCTACCTCACACTACTAATTCACCAAAATTTGATGTCCTTTCTAAAATGAAAACACCTTATAGGGCGTTGGGTTCTTTTGATTCTTCAACTTCAGCTTTTCTACGACCTCTGTAGACACTAGGTTGTCACTACTATTGTTGTCAATCACCACATTACAACACTTCCCTTGAACTTTGCAAACAATTCAAAATAAGGCTCTCCTTTGGACTAGCTCAACAACTTATTTCTCCTTCTTAATCAATGCCCTTTTTTATCATCAATGCCTCTCTTGTTTCTGGCACATTCTTGGCTTCCTTCACATCTTCTTTCACTTCCTCTACTGGAGCAGTGACAACATTTCTTTGACCTATTTCTATGTTCTCTAGACAATCATATGCCATGTGTCCAAGCTTGCCACATTTGTGGCAACAAACTTCTCTTTTTCCTCTTCCTTTTCCTCTGGAAAAGGATCATCGGCCTCTAGATTCTCCCTCTTGTTGTCTTGGTGAAGTCGAACTACTAAAACCATCTCTTGGTGTTGTAGATCTTCCTCTATTTATTTATTTCCCTCTTCATCTAGCAGCACTCTTACCTCTACCAGCTTGCTTCCTTGCAACGTTTTCTTCAACCTTCAAAGCCAACTCATATGTCTCCTCTACTGTCTTAGGTGACATTACACTAATCTAATCTTGTATTTCCAATCTAAGACAATTTATATGCCTTGTTGCTTTTTCTATAGAATCCTCGACATATCCTGCCTTGATGTTCACTTAATGAAAAAAATGGTGTACTCTCTGACTATCATAACTCTCTGCCTAAGGTTCTACATACTCCTAAACAAGGTAAGCTGGTAATCTTTTGGAAAAAACTTAACTCTATCTTTCACCACCATCCTGTCCCATCTTTTAATCTTTTGTTTGTTCTTTCTCCTTCTCTCTAGTTGTACACCATCCCACCAGAGAGTTGCATGGCCATTTAACTTAGTTACAAAAAACTTAACCTTCTTCTCCTCATCCATTTCTTCATATTCAAATAATCTATCCATCTTTGTGATCCAATCAATAAGCCCCTCTAGATTCATCTTTCATGTATAAGAAGACAATTCTGGTGTGGGTTTCATAACACATCCCAAAACTGCTTTCAATACCTTATCTTCTGTTGGTTCTTCTATTGCTTCTTCTTCTTTTCAAGATTCTTCCTTCTCTGGACTCAAATCTCCAACTTTTGGTTCTCTATGCAAACCAGTCCCCATCGCAGCCATTCTTGCCTCTAAACACTACATTGCCCACAACACCTCTATATTAGTAATGTGTCTTTGTCTTTCTCCTCTTCCAACACCTCGATCAACTTTGGGTGGCATGATTACTTTTGTTCCTAAAGGAGACACATGGTCTGATCTTATACTACTTGATGCAAATCTAACTCAAATTTGTTAGGATTTGGTCCCAATACAAAGAAAATTCACAGAGTCAGTGCTTCCTTCAAACCCTTTGAGATTGAAAACCATTTAAGAATTGTAGAGGTAGATTTGTTAATAGTGAGAGGAGTCGAAAGGATATCCAACGCTATGTGAGTTATGGCCGAAGATTTTCTTCAATTATCCTTTTTCCTATAGCAGGACCTTCGCGGCCCTTTTATGGCTTAGGATTAGGCCTACACAACATTGTCCTAAATACTACAATAAATAGAGGCCCACTCAGGCCTCCACTTATTATCTTTAACCCGCCTTATACATATCTCACAGTAATATAAAAGGGGTTCTTACAAAGACCGTTGGGGTAATCCCTCCAAGAGGGAATCACGATTAATAGTTTCAAGTCGCTCTATGTATATCTTAGCGCAATGGAAAAGGTCGCTTGCAAAGGTTGTTAGGGTAAGCCATCCATACAGGACCCACAGTCCATTGTCGACACTACAATGAACTCTTCGATCTTATCCTCCAGGCTCACCCACTTCACCACGTGAGCTTGGTAAGAGTAACCTGGATCGATAGGAAGGGAGACTACTAAGATTTGTCAGGTGGAAACCTCTAGGCAAATTCTGTTAGGGAATTATGTCGAATAATGGTCACGGGTTATGTTAAATGACAGACTCTGCCTCAATGAAAATTGGCTAAGTGTTGGAAACTTTGGCTTGTATTTATGTAAAAAATCATGTAGATTCACAACCTCATGCAATGTAATAAATAGAGAGACAAGAATCTACCTCTACCCTTTACGGCGAAAGCACATAAAGATCAAGCAAAACAATAATCAACAAGAGGAAGAGAATCAAATACACATAACACAATAAATATTCAGGGAAATCCACACCTAAAAACCCCACTATATGTATTGCATTAATTAGAAATCCAAGATGATAATAAAATGCTTGTTATCACAAGAACAATCCCAACACTCAGTAAAATCAATCTCCAACTCACAAGCAAAATCTTGGCCAACACTTAGCCAATTCTCCTGCTCTCCAAGTCCCTATTTCCTTGCACAATTCTTATGGATGATTAACTGATATTAAAGGGAAATCAGTGCATCCAAAACTTCGCAATCCCTTCTAGGCTCAGTTCCTGATTGCATGCACCATCTATACAACTCAGAAATAGTACGTTGTCCCTGTACTCTAGTCTGAACTGGTTCTTCCTCATAATCAACCTGAATGAGTTTCTGATGAGGGAATCTTCATTTAATTGGAGTAGCACTAGTTAATGCATTAGTGCACCAATTGACCATTAACTCACTATTAGTTCCTTAAACAGTTTGAAACTAATTTAACTCGAATTAACTTAGTAAACTGAGTTAACTAATTACAACTCATACTTAACTCATCCTGGACCCCTATAATATAGGGACAACGTATACATGAATTTAGAAAGACTTCCAACTCAAAACTCCTAAGATAATTAATTTAATTAAACTTAATTAACTATTTACAAGTTGCTATAAGAATACAATTCGATTTTAGTTCACAGATTAATTCAAGGACAAATTAAACTCAAATTTCTTGTTGTCATTTCTCAACGCTCCCTCTCAACAAGAAATGGATTATCATCTACCCCAATCCTATCTCTATGAAACTCAAATTTACATCTTGACAATGCCTATGTCAAGATGTCAGCATCTTGCTCCTCAGTGGGAATGTAATCTAACAACATGATCTGCCTCAATACACAATCTATGAGATGATGATATCGGATATCAATATGCTTGGACCGATCACGAAAAACTGGATTTTCAGAGAGTTTGATACAACTCTAATTATCACAGTGAATCACAGTAGAATCCATCTGCTGACCAAACAAACCAACCAAGATCTTCCTCATCTAGATAGCCTCACATGTTTCCTAACTTGCTGCCATGTAATCTGCCTCTACTAAACTGAGTGCAACCGATCTTTGTTTCTTGATGTACCAAAAAACTACTACTGACACAATACTAAAGATCCCTACTGATGTGCTCTTCATGTCGGATGGACTCCCTATCCAATCTACATCAATGAAGCCTTGAAGCTTCACTCCCTTTATCTATCTGTACCATAACCCAAACTAAGTGGTGCCCCTGAGGTATCTCATCACATGCTATTCTGCCTTCCAATATAGCTTGGTAGGCCTAACCATCACTTGACTAAGTTGGTTAACTGCATAGCACATATATGGTTGTGTGTTCACCAAGTACATGACTGAACCCAAAAGTTGTCTATAAACAGTAGCTTCCACTAATTCCCCTAAAGTAGCATCCTCCTTCCTCCAATTACCAGCTAGAGGAATCTCCATGGGTTTACTAATCTCCATACAAAATCTATTGAGTATCTCATTGGCATACTTTCCCTGAGATACAAACAACTCCCCATCTCCTTGTCATACCTCCATGCTATCAAAGTAATGCATGAGCCCCATGTCCTTCATCTCAAACTCTCTTGCAAGGTCCTCCTTGCAAGATTTGATCAGATTCTCATCACCTGTGAGTATAGATCATGAACATATAGTACAATGATCAACAACTTACCTTCCACCACTATGTGGTATAGGTTTGCATCTGATTCACTCTATGTGAAGCCCAACCCAGTGAAGTAGCTACCTATCCTGGTGTACCAAGCACATGGTGCTTGCTTCATCCCATACAACGCTCTCTTGAGTCGGCAAACATGCGACTCATGGTCATAGGTTTCAAACCCTTCGGGTTGCTCTATGTACACCTCTTCCTCAATCATGCCATTGAGGAAGGTTATCTTCACATCCATCTGATGGATCTTCCAACCCATCTGTGTTGATAGTGCCAATATAGATTAGATTGGCGAGTACCTTGCAACATGAGCAAAGGTCTCATCATAGTTAATCCCCCCTACCTGTGAAAAACCATAGGCGACAAATTTTTCCTTATGCTTCTCCACACTACCATCTGCAACTTGCTTTACCTTGTAAATCCAACGGGATCTCACTACTGACTTGTCCTCTGGTCTCAAGACCACATCCCAAACATTGTTTCAAACTATGGAGTCATACTCCTCCACCATCGCATCAACCCAAATCGGTTGTTGCACTGCTTCCTGAAAGGAATATGGCTTTGTCACAACACATGCACCCATAAGAGTCATGTATCAAGTGTACCTCTCAGGTGACCTCCTTTGCCTACACTGAGAAGTGGGTGATCCCACATTCTCCCATGCATCATCCAACAATCTGTCATCCTCTCTAGTGTGCTTTCTTCCCTCTCTAGAAGACTCTGTCTGAGTGGATGTCTTCACTCTCAGAACCTCTACGTGTGGCTACTCCACATCAACCTGAGGCTCCTCAACCTTAGGAGCTAAAATCTCATCATCCGGTTGATCAACATGTACACCCAATAGTTGTGAGGTGTATCAGTATACCCCACAAATATCCCAAACTCTGCTATCAGGTCAAGCTTCTTCCGTGCATTTTTTGTCACATGGAAATATACTGATGACCCAAAAATCCTAAAGTGACCAACATCTGGCCTCTTACCAGAATAAGCCTCCTCTAGTGTCTTTATCTCATGTATCTGTTTTGGGCTATGGTTCTGAACATAAACCGTTGTGTTGCATACCTCAACCCACAAGTGTAGTGGTAGGCCCTGATCATGCAACATTTTCCTCGCTTCCCCTAATATCCTTATGTTTTTCCTCTCAGCCACCCCATTCTATTAGGGTTATCGGGTGTCATCAACTCTCGTTTAATCCCTTCCGCTGTACAGAAGTTCTTAAACTCATTTGAGACATACCACCATTATCACTCTATAGAGCTTTAACCTTCTTGTCTGACTCTTTCTCCACTAATGCTTTGAACTCACAAAACTTTGTGAAATTTTGATCCTTTTTCTGCATGACTAATATCCAGCATTTACAAGAATAGTCATCAACAAATATAACATAATACCTATGTTTGGCGATGGATGCTGTCGAGAATGGTCCACACACATCTGAATGGACTCACTCTAGAATAGCCTCTGCTCAACTGTCTCTATTTCCATAGGAAGACTTTGTGTATTTTCCCAAAGTACACCCCTGACACGTATCAACTTTCTCAAGCATACCTTTGGGAAGACTGGTAGATATTTGCTGCAATATCTTCAAAACCCCATGATGAAAGTGGCCCAATCGCCTGTGCCGCAACTCACCAACGTCTAGACTCTTCATCTTTTCTTCTTTTAAACTCAAAGAAACACACTCCTCTACCTCCAGCATATAGAGATCCTTCACATGAATCCCTATCTTCTTACTGGACCTGTGGCTATGTGTCAAAGGAACGTATTTCCTTTCGAGAAGATCACATCATAGCCTCTATCCTCAAGCATGGAAACAAATACCAAGTTATTCTTCATCCCGGGTACATACATAACATTCTTCAAGGTGAGTGGAGCCCCATGTTCCCTCTGAAAAGTAATCGTACCCAATCCAGAAACATTATACTTCCTGTCGTCACCTATCTCGATATGCATCAAAAGATCTTTCTCCTCCAGGTCACTGAATAACTCTTTATCACCAGTCATGTTGAATGAAGCTCCACTATCTAAGTACCATACATTTCCCAACATTGATGACACCATGCATGCAATGAGGGAAAAGTCCAGCTTGAACTGAAAGGCCAAAGCCTCACTTGCCGCTCCTCCTAAGGACTTCTCCTTGGACTGCTTGAGTGTACAATTTGTAGCAAAATGTCCCATCTTATGGCAATGAAAACATTTAACTTTCGTCATATCTTTCTTCTTACCTCCATGATAAGAATTTGATTTGGAATGGGAAGCTTTCCCTTTCCCCTTCCTCTCCTTGATCGCTAAGGCATAGTTCTCTTAATCATCAGTCTTTAATGAAGATCCATCCCTGGTGTTCCTCCTGATCTCCTCCTGCATCAAATCCGACCATAGTTGTTCCCAATTTGGCAGTTTCTTCTGACCATTAACAGAGTCCTAATAATTATGCCAACTCTTTGGGAGTCCTAGAAGAAAAAGGCTCACCATATCCTCATCGGCAACCGTGATTCCAACACTTCCTAGTTCATCACGACATTAAGCGAACTTGGTCAAGTATTTGGAAATAGTCTCACCTTTCTCCATTTTGATTTTTCAAAGTCTACCCTTTAGTGCCAATTTCCTTTTTTCGTTGTTGCTCCGATACAAATCCGTCAATGTTTTCCACATAGCATGCAGAGTTTCCTTTCCATGGAGACTTGAGTCAATGTGGTCTCGAACTCCCTCAAGGATTATCCACCTTTCCTTCGCCACACACTTCTTCCATAAAGACTTCTTGATCAATGAATTCATTTAAGCCATTATCTTCTAGCACAGCCTCCATCATGTCCATCCAAACTATAAAATTTGAGCTTCCTTCCAATGCATACTCGAGTTGCAAACCGTAGAACACCATCTGCAAATCTTGAAGTATGAAATGAAAATTCAAATTTCACCTGTAAACCTGAACTCAAAACTTTGAAATATCATTTAGTGTATTTTCTCAGCTGCAATACCATGGAGAAAATTTTGTATATTCACAAACTCATGCAATGTACTAAAACAGGAGACAAGAATCTACTTCTACTCTTTACAGAGAAAGCACATAAAGATCGAGAAAAGCATTAATCAACAAGAGGAAGAGAATCAAATACACATAACACAATAAATATCTGGGGAAAGCCACAAATCAAAACCCCACTATCTTTATTGCATTAATAAAAAATTCAAGATGAAAATACAAATCTTTTTCTCACAAGAAAAATCCCAACACTCAGTAAAAGCAATCTCCAACTCACAAGCAAATACTTGGCCAACACTTAGTTAAGTCTCCTACTCTCCAAGTCCCTATTTCCTTGCGCAATTCCTATGGCTGATTAGCCCATCTTAAAGGGAAATCAGTGCATCCAATACTATGCAATCCCTTCTAGGCTCAGTTCTTGATTACATGCACCATCTGTACAACTCAGAAAAATCTACAACAAATAGTACATTGTCCCTGTACTCTAGTCTCAACTGGGACTTTCTCATAATCGACATGCATGAGTTTCTGATGAAGGACTCTTCAGTTAAATGGAGTAGCACTAGTTAATTCATTAGTGCACCGACTAACTGTTAACTCACTATTAGTTCTTCAAACAGTTTGGAACTAATTTAACTAGACTTAACTCAGTAAACTAAGTTAACTAATTGCAACTCTTACTTAACTCATCTTGGACCCTTATAATATAGGGAGAACATATACATGACTTCAGAAATACTTCCAGCTCGAAATTCCTAAGCTAATTAAGTTAATTAAACTTAATTAACTATTTACAAGTTGCTCTGAGAATATAATTTGATTTTATTTCATAATTTACTTCAAGGACAAATTAAACTGGAATTTCTTGTTGCCATTTCTCAACAATTTATGGATTTGTACTCCTATTCCTCTCGTCTCTTCTACTACCTCTTACTCCTCTCGGCTCTACGTCCCTCCTACAACTAGATAATTTATATGAATATATCATGGGTTTCTCTCCCGTGGGTGATAATTATAGACTACATGCATGTTATATGTATAGAAAAGAAGAGATTCCAAAAGGATTGATTCCCATAAATAAAATTAAATGCTCTCATACACCATTGTCTCACTTCCTTATTTTATTAAATCAAAGGAAATATAAATATTACATGAGAATTAAATCCAGATCCATGAATATAAGATCTAAGCACCAATTTAGGGAAAATTAAACAAATTTACAACCACTGCAACAAATTGCCTAATTTAAAGAATTACATGGAAATTTAGAATAAATCCTAATCTAATAAATCACTCATTGAAGAACCAACTCCTCCAGTAAATTAGTTTGACCTCTCGGTCAATGAAAATTATGGATGCCCCTTCATCAAAGCTAATAACCACCAAAAAGTGGTAGATAGATAAAAATCTCTAATTTTTCTCACTTTTGTCTCGTAATTTTCTGAGAGAAAAATATAGATACTGAAGAGAAGCAGAAAATTTATATAAAAGGATTACAAATCTAGTTGTTTGGGGGGACCAATATAGGTTGTATCAAAGTTAGGAGGATCCAAGTGCTTAATCATTGGTTTTCCCAAGAGAAAGTTTTCAAGTCGGTATTTCTGACTCTATTTTGTTATGCAAAAGGAAAGAGTATTTTGTTTTGGTTTGAATTTAAATTTCTGAAAGAAAAACAAAAGAATAATTGGTTGTTTTTGTACGAGAAGTAGAGAATTTAATTGTTGTACATTTTGTCAAGTATACTGGAATGATGTTTATGGAAGAAATTAACAAAACTAATATAGAGCCTAGTCTCAAGGTATACTTTTCTTTATTGTGTTTTCAATGATAATTAGAGCCAAAAGTTATACTAAAGGTGTTATTTTCACTTACGGATTGATATTAAGATAGTGTTTGTAGACCGAAGTTGTTTCGCTAAAGAATATATTTTTGCAAACATACAGTTCGATACCAAGGATAGTACTGAAAATAAAAAGAAGTGACAGAAGTATATGTAAGGAAACCAAGAATTTATATATGATTTACCTTTTTCTATGAAAATTTATGATTCTCTAATTAGGAGTGTAAGATTATATAGATAGTCGGTGCTCAGAATCTCCTCAAATAATAGTGAAAATAAGTATGAATATTACTCTAATTCGCAAAGCATACATGCATTTAAATGTTACATCCTTTTGAATAATGTCACTACAACTATACAAGGAAAGAATTAAATTTCTTCAATGGGATTTTACTATTGTAGCATCAAAGAATAATAGCATAAACTCGGAAGATAAAATATATATACACATGTGAATTTACATTGTATTCATATTATAGAACATCAAAATAAGTTTTATTGAATAAGTGTTAGTGAATAATTTCTAATGAAAGTTATAGAATTATCAAAATATTGAACCACAATGGCTAGTGAGAATGGGTCCTTTATAAAGAGTCTTCTGTGAAACATCTTAGAGTATCTATAATCAGTTGTTACTTAGGTGAATATTTTCTAAAATGTGGCATGAACTAAGACAAATCAAAATATAAAATGACAACGAAAGTTGTCTTTAATGAGAGTGCATTTATATTGCTCGAAGCAACCTAGAAGAGAAATTAAGTAGCATTATTCCAACCTGGAAGAAACGGACTGTGTGTTAATGAAACTTCAGGTTGACAATAAGTGTTGATTGTCTTCAAGGTAAATGAAGATATGAGTACCTGAAATATTTTATAGAAGGGTTTAGTGAGTAGATTAGACACAATTGTAGTCAGTGATACAAAGAATGTGAAATGAATTATTTGAGAGAAGAGAAGAGATTTTTACCTTATATAACAGAGGATAATCTCCATTTTTTTATTGCACAATGTATGAATGAAGAAAAAGTTGACAAGGCATTGCAAGCTATAATATATATATATATATATATATATATATAATATATATATATATATATATATATATATAGTATAAATTATAGCTGATTAGGTTGTTGGAGATAACACTGATACACAAATACCTTGTCAACTTCTTCAAGCTAATCAACATATAATCAAGTTAATATATAATCTACAAACAACCTAATCAAGCTTGCTTTTATATATATATATATAGATATGAAAATAATTATTAACAGTAAATTCAGATTAGAACTTGTAAATATATGCCCAATGAAAAAGAGACATTTTAGAAATTGAACTGTAGCTAGCTACATATAATTTCCTTGTTGACTCTTCTAGTAAGTACATCCATAAAAATTGTAATATAGGTCATAGTTTGTGAAGAAATTGAGTAGAGAAAGATATATATACATAATTCTCTAAACACTTCATACGCAAAACATTATAGCCATAAAGAGTTAAAGTGTGAATTGGTGTGAATAAATCGCACAAGGAAGAGAAATATAATAGATAAGTTTACCAGTTCTCGTAACGGAAGGTAAAAGACTACTTCTCTTTGTTTTAAGAGAAGAGAAAAACTCTAGAGTAACATAAGGAAAATAAACTTCATATAACCCTAGGAATTTGTTACAAAGAATAGCACAAGGAAGAGGAATATAATAGATAAGTTTACCATTTCTCATAACGAAAAGTAAAAGGCTTCTTCTCTTTGTTTTAACATAAGCGAAAAACTCTAAAGTTACATAAAGGAAAATAAACTTCCTATAACCCTAGGAATTTGTTACAAAGAATAGTTACAAAAGTACTGAAAGAAATGACACTTATAAGAACAAAACTCCAGCAAAATATAAAGGGAAAACAATATACTTTCAAAACATAAGAATTGGTACTTAATAATAAAAAGAAATTGGTAGGAAACTCATTATAAAGCAACAACGATGTCAAAATGGAAACCCAAAAACCCTGAAACAATATTACGAGGGTTAGGAATAATTGAAAATTAATATTACCAACAAAGATAGGTTTTTATTTTTGTTTTAATTCATGGAAGGGAAATGTTTCTTACCCAAAACCAGAAATAGTGGGTCGACTGTAGCGGTATGAAACCCTATTTCAGGATACTGGAAATTGGAAACTTGAGAACAAAGAATCATTAACAAAATTTGTAAATTCGTGTAAAGACTAAGCAAATTGAACACAATTGAAATAAGAATCAGACAGATAACATGATTAAATGATTAAATAGTTCTTACCTCGACTTTACGCTGGGAAACAAAATCAATTAGTAAAAATACCATTGTGCCCAGTTTTGCTAAGTCAACTGCCATATGCGACATTTGGAAGATAAATGATCAAGAAACGAAACGAAATAACCATGGGTGAGAAAATAATAAGTGTGTTTTTAGCCCTAAGGGTTAGTTCAGTGGGTTAAAACCAGTGCCTCGTTGTTCGGGAGGTCACAAGGTCCATTCTGCTTGAAGCCCTTGGGGTTAAGCCTTGTTCGTGGGCCACCGAGCTACATTTCCTTCGGGGTCGATTAGCCCAGATTTTTCCGTGGACGTAGCGACCACTCGTTGACCAAGGTGTCTGTGAACCACAGCAAAAAAAAAAGTGTGTTTTCTTTTCGAACTAAATTTTAGTTGTAATAAGGCTGCATAGCTAGCTTTCCATTGTCACTTAGTTTAATAAAATGTTTAATATCATAATGTGTTGTATTTACTCTAAACAATAATAAAATTGTAAAATGAGATATGAATATTTGTTTAATTTTTTAATATAATTAAACTTTTTTTTGGTAGTTAAAGATTATATATATATAATTGACATTTAAGAGAATGATAACAAGTTAATAATTATTTATTTAATATTGAATGATGTCGTTAGAGTATAGATTGATATAATGAGAGTTTATACAAATTGTACATATGTTATTTTTATGTATTTTTTCAAATTTATATTTTTTAAATTATTTTTTGTAAATTAAAAAATAAAACCCAAAAAATGGTATATTCAATACTTTACACCAATGAGAAAATGAAATTTTTGAATTTAATTACAAACCGTTTGTGTTTATGGTACAAAGTAATTAATATATAATATCATTTTTCAAATTATTTCTATTTTTGTACATTGTAATTAGTGATATAGTACATGCCCACGGGGCTTTGGATTGATGGTGAATGAGTGCGATGTTAAGGCACTCTTTGTGGTAGGTCACCAGTTCAAATCCCGGTGGGTACTTAGATTAGTCTTAACTAGAAAAAAAAATTAGTGATATAGTACATAGTAATGATCAGAGCTCATGTCCCAAGTGTCGTAAAATGCTCAAAATTGAAAGTGCTCAAAATTGGCTCGAACCTAAACGACTGGATAGAGCTCGTCCTCCTGATTCTAGCGCCGCAAACGGTTAGAAAAACGGTCGCCGTATGTGAAAGTTATGTCAAAAACAAAATCGCCCAATAACACTTAATTTTTGAATTTTCAAAAAAAAAAAATATTCCTTGGAATATTCCATGGAATATTCCTTTTTGACGGGCCAATCAGAATCCGCCACGTTGCAAGCTCGGAGGCCACCACGTGGCCCAGAATGACGTCAACAACATGAATTGGGCGCATTTCAAAAATTTTGGCCTCTACAAGTTTTGAACCCACAACTTGCCTTCCATGAACTACACACCTTACCGTTAGGCTATGAAGGTGGCTGTTGAAAGTTAAACAGAACATTGTGTATTTAAAGTTTGAATTGGATTTTGGGCGGGAATGCAAGGGGCCAGCCCCCATGCCATATGACTGAGCCCTTGGAATCGTGACCCAAACCTAACCACCGGGCACAAAATCCGAGGTAAACCGCCGAGTGAGTTGTGGTCACATGCACATTTATTAATTGCAGTTCAGTTGGCAGATTTTTTGGCGGAGCACCAAATTTGGCGGTCCCGCCATAATTGGCAAAGCTTAACTAAAGTTAACTGGAGTTCGTT
Organism: Pinus taeda; assembly: GCA_000404065.3. Lineage (NCBI taxonomy): Eukaryota > Viridiplantae > Streptophyta > Pinopsida > Pinales > Pinaceae > Pinus > Pinus taeda. Next base: position 145,679 of record APFE030040401.1, on the reverse strand, counting down.
TAGGGGAAACTGGCAGTTGGGAGTAAATAGCCATAACTTTGGCTAGGAAAGGTGGTTTTGGACAAAAAAAATTTTGATTTTGGATATTTGGACATTCTAAAGCCATTGGCATAGGTCTTTCAGCCATCAGAGGTCATTTGCATAGGTTTTGGAGCCGTGGAAGTTCTAGGAGCCACTAGTGCCCAGTATTGTGAGAACTGTATCAGGTTGCAGGTATCCATTGGAGGTGAACCAGCAGTCAATCTTAAAGGATTCATGTGTTCTGAACCTGATTTTACAGTCTATTTCACCTATAGAGATTTCTATTCAGCTGTAAATTCATTTTGAGCATTTAATTAAAATGAGGACAGGCCCATTTGGGAGCCTTGGACCCAGCAGACGTAGCCCAGGAGGGGTGAACTGCTTCATCAACTTCTTTTGCATCTGTGGTTGATTTATTTTGCAGAACAAATTCGTTTTTATGTGTTAAATAGTAAAAGGAAATAATTTTGTTATGCTTGAAAGGATCATGAACAGCTGAAAATTTCATTTGTTTCTTTACTGCAAGACATGGGAATTTTTTAAACATGTTTACTCCTGAATTGAATACCTTGCAAACCTTTTTCAAGTAGTTTCAAATTCAGATCAAGTTGGTATCAGAGCTATGTTGTTGTTTCTTTGTATCAAAAGCAGTCAAATAAGCTATAGACAGAGCCTGAAACAAGCCAGGAAGCCTTCGAAATGCTCTTGTTATACAATTGCAAAGTAGATAAATGCTCTTTCAGTCAATCTCTGGTGTAGTTGTCTTTTGATTGTTTTGTGCAAAGATCTTCTAATTGTCTTGCAAGTATTGATGCTTACCAGGTTGAAACTTAAAAGAGGGGAAGGACAGTTGACTAGAGAACGGGAGAATCCTCAGTCAAGGAAGGCCAGAGAGCCATCACCTTCACTTTCAATTTCACTCTCAAGAGTCTCAGCAAAAGCTTCAAGAATGTTTGAACAGGAAGGAGAAATTCCTACAGACACGGATCTAAGAGAAGAAGAAAGAGTCTTCAGAAAGGCTTTCTTGGACCTCACTGAAATGGTAAGGATATTGTACCAAGAAAGACAATTGAGAAATTGGCTGGAGAAGGGTCCCAACATCCCAATGGAAGGAGAGGGTTCTTCAGGAGGTAAGAAGGATGATGATCATTCCAAGAAAAGACATGGAGGTAATGGTGATCCACCACCCCCATCGTCACCTCCTTCCTCTTCATCCTCATCTTCTTCTTCTGTGCATAAACATAGATCCTCTGGAAAAAGTCATTTTTTGAAGCTTGATGTAAAATTTGAATTACCTATGTTTAATGGTGAAGTGAATGCAGAAAATCTTAACAACTGGATTAGGCAGTTGGAAGTTTACTTGAGGATCCAGAATATGCATGATGATGCCACAAAGATTCAGTTGGCTTCTTTGAGAATGGATGGAGCAGCATTGATCTGGTGGGAGGCCAAGACCAAAAAGGAGATCAAGAAATTTGGTAAGGTTACCTTAACATGGACTGACTTTCTGTTAGCCATTAAAAAACAAATGTATCCTCTTGCTCACATGCAGAAAGCCATTATGAACTGGCAAAATTTCAGACAACTTAAGGGTCAGAGTGTCCAAGACCACACCCAAGAATTCAGGAGAAGACCTCTCTTGTTAGGGGTAGATTTACAGACCCAAGAAACTTTGCTTAAATATATTGGTGGCTTGCATAGCTACCTTAGACACACCATCTTGATGTTTAACCCTACTAGTTTGGATGAGGTTTGTGTCCAAGCTACCCATTTAGAGGCAAGGGGAAAAAAACATTTGAAGAGGGTTAGAAACAAGCCTGCTAAGGGGAAAAACAAAGAGAAAACCTCCAAGGGAAAGGGAAAAAAAAATGCATCTGTCAAACGGGAGAGTGAGAAAGTGACCTGTAAACACTGTTCTAAACCAGGCCATGAGGAAAACAACTGTTGGAAATTACATCCTGAAAAAAAGACTTCAATTTAACAAATCCAAAGGGAAACAGAAAATTGCTACTACTACATCTACTCCACAAGATTTAGGGGATGATTCAGGTGATGAAACCAAAATTACAGCCATGGGTTTGAAAAGCTTGAAGGGGAAAGAAATGGAAATTCAAGCCAGCACTAGTACCTCAAACTGTCATGTACAAGACCCGAATGAGGAAGAAAGAATTGAACTGTTTCATGTGAGGGTGATTTCAAAACATACTAAGATTGACACACTTTTTGATAGTGGGTCACAAGTAAACCTTATATCAGAAGACTTGGTCAAGCAGCTTAAACTTGAGACTGTTCCACATCCGAAGCCATATCCACTTGGATGGATTTGCAAGGATGCAAATTTACAAGTTTCAAGAAAGTGCACATTGCGCTTTGCAATTACTAACATTTTGTTGACACATTTGAACTTGATGTGGTACCTTTTGATATAGCAGGAATTGATTTGGGAAGTCCTTACTTGTTTGACAGGAAAGCTATCTTCCATCGCCATGAAAACAAATATCATCCTTTCAAAGATGGCAAGGAGTTCATTGTTAGAGCTCATCGCAAGAAGACGAATATAGCGATGGTGAATGCAGGATACGTAAAAAGGCTGGTCAATTCAAGTAAGAATTTTGTTCTTCTTATGATTAAGCCCAAGGTTGATGTGAATCATGAGTCATTTGACAATTGTGATCCAAAACTTAAATAAGATATGTATGATGTAGTTGATGTATATCATGAGATATTTCAGGATTCAACAGGTTTGCCTCCTAAGAGGGAGATTCAGCATGAAATCCATTTCCATCCAGATTGTCCTCTTCCAAACATAGGCATGTACCGCATGTCTATTATGGAGAATGCTGAAATAAAGAAGAAAATCAAGGACTTGTTGGACAAGGGTTTCATAAGGCCAAGTACTTCGCCATGTGGGTCACTGATTGTACTGATTCCAAATAAAGATGGAACTTGGCGTATGTGTGTTGATTTCAGGGCCTTGAGCAAGATAACGGTAAAGAATCGTTACCCACTCCCAAGGATAGATGATTTGTTAGACCAACTGAAAGATGCTCGATATTTCACTAAGTTAGACTTGCGCAATGGATATCATCATGTAAGAATTGAAGAAAGTGACATTTGGAAGACAGCATTTAAACCAAACAAGGACTCTTTGAATGGCTTGTGATGTCGTTTGGTTTGTGCAATGCACCTGCAACTTTCATGCGGGTAATGGATGATGTCTTGCGTCCTTTTCTTGATGATTTCATTATTGTCTACTTAGATGACATCTTAATCTTCAACAAGTCTAGAGAAGATCATGTCATGCATGTTAGGAAAGTACTTGATGTTTTGAAGAAGAATCAGTTATTTCTTAAAATGTCAAAGTGTGAATTTGGAAAGACTTCTTTGGTTTATTTGGGACACATAGTAGGAGGAGGCGCTTTGAGGATTGATCCTGCTAAAATAGAGGCTATTGTGAATTGGCCTACTCCCAAATCCATAATAGAGGTAAGAAGTTTTTTGGGTGTAGCTCAATATTGGAGGAAGTTCATCTCTAACTTCTCTTCTATAGCAGCTCCTATGCATGCAGTGACAAGTGTGAAGCATGTTTTCCAATGGGGAGGCAAGCAGCAAAAAGCTTTCGAATCTTTGAAAGAGGAGATTAGTTCAACTCCGGTCCTTGCATTACCGGATTTGAGACAGCCATTTGAGATACAAACCGATGCTAGTGATTATGCCATGGGTGCAGTTCTTCTATAGCATGGTAAGCCTATTTCTTTTAATTCTGAAACTTTTAATGGTGTTGTTGTAAATTATCCTACCTATGATAAGGAGTTGTATGCATTGGTACAAAGCATCAAAAAGTGGAAACACTATTTGATGGGCAAAGAAACTGTTATACATACCGACCATCAGCCTTTACAGTACTTGCAATCACAAAGCAAGTTACAACAGTCATGACACTTCAGATGGATGGGCTTCTTGCAACAGTTCCATTTGGTAATAAGGTACAAGAAAGGTACTTTTAATAAAGTTGTTGATATGCTTCAAGGCCTATTATTGGTGTTGTTACTTTACTTAGGAATGATTCCATTGTACATGATAGTTACATAGAACAGTATGCATCTGATGATGACTTTAAAGATGTGTATGCTAGCTTGAGTAAAGGGAATCATGTAGAGGAAAATGACTATCACATGCATAACAATTTGTTGTTTCATTTGGAAAAGTTGTGTATACCACAGGGGGAGAGAATAAGTATCATAAGGGAAGCTCATTCTTCTCTTATTGCTGGCCATTTTGGTGTAAGAAAAATAGTTGCACATCTACAGAGGTATTGCTATTGGCCTCGCATGGTAGATTTTGTTTCTAGGTTCATAAGAGGTTGTTCATTATGTGCTACAAGCAAGCCTAGTAATAGGAAGCTTGGCTTGTATACTCCTTTGTCGATACCTTCTAGACTATGGGAGAGCATCTCTATGGATTTTGTAGGAGGTTTGCCAAAATCTAGAAAGCAACATGATTATTTATATGTAGTAGTTGATCGTTTCAGCAAAATGTGTATACTTATGCCTTGTAAGAAAACTATAACTGCAGAACAAACTGCTGAATTATTTTTTCATCATGTATGGATTCACTTTGGTTTGCCTACTTCCATCATTAGTGACAGGGAT
>APFE030040401.1:74105-130717 GCA_000404065.3 Pinus taeda | reverse complement strand
GCCATAATGGCCATCTTCGAGAACCTGTCGACGACCACAAAAACACAGTTATTTCCATGCTTAGTGGAAGGAAGGCCTCACATGTAATCCATGGAGATGGATTCCCAAGGTCGACTAGGGGTAGGCAGCGGGGTATAGAGGCCTTGCTTCTTGATAGTCGATTTGGCAATGGCACAGGCAGTACATGATCTGATGTACTTCCCGACATCCTGTCGAAGATTCGGCCAATAGAAATACTTTTGTAGTACTGCCACTGTTTTCTCGACCCCGAAATGCCCAGAGGCCCAACTGTAGTGTGCTTCCCAAATCATCTTGGCACGCTCGCTTGAAGGAACACAAAGGTGACCCAAGTGACATAACAAGGCATCCTGGAGGTGAAAATCTGGAACATGCTGACCCTCCAAGAGTGTTTGCTATGTGTGGCCGAATTCAGGGTCACTTTTGTAGAGAAGTGGCCAATCAGAAGTCTCGTGCCCCCAAGAGTTGAGCACGGTGGTTAACGCAATGATCGGTGGTTGACTGAGCAATCTGCAACATTATTTGTGCTGCCCTTCTTATACTTGATATTCAAATAGAACTGTTGCAGGTATGTAGACCACTTCTAATGGCGATCATTCTGAAATTCCCCTTGGGTCTGTATGAACTGCAGGGGTTGGTGGTTTGTGTGGATGACCATTTCCTTCCCCAAAATGTAATGCTTCCATTGTCGGCAGACTTGCACAATGGAATACATCTCTTTATCATAAGTGGGATACTTCCAAACTGTGTCTGAAAGTGTTTCACTGTGATATGCCACTGGATGCCCGTGTTGAGTAAGGACTGCCCCAATAGCATATTCAGAGGCATCTATCTCGACCTCAAATGGTTGTTGTAAATTTGGTAACGCGAGCACTGGTGCCATGCAGAGGCGATCTTTCAACTTTATGAATGCCTTCTGTTGAGATTCAAACCAAAACAATTTTGCTTTCCCTCCTCCCTTGGTGACTTGACTCAAGGGCCAAGTGATATGAGAAAACCTCAACACGAACCTGCGATAGAAGTTGGCAAGACCTAGAAAGTTGAGGAGCTCTGTTAGAGTGGTTGGAGATGGCCAATCCCGAATGACTTGGATCTTGGCTGAATCCACATGCACCCCCTATTCATCAATAATGTATTCCAGATACTGAACCTAGGTCATGCCAAAAGTGCATTTCTCCAAATTGGCACATAGCTTGTGTTGCCGCAGTGTTTGGAGAACCTATCGGATGTGGTGGAGGTGCTCTTCCCAACTCTCGCTGAAAATCAGAATGTCATCCAAGTATACCACTACAAATGAGTTGGTGAATGCCTGCAAGATGTCATCCATTAGCCTCATGAAGGTTGTAGGAGCATTCGTCAATCCAAAAGGCATAACTAACCATTCGAAAAAGCCCTCCTTGGCTTTGAAGGCAGTCTTCCACACATTAGAGGGTTCGATTGGTACCTGGTGATATCCTGACTTTAAATCGATCTTGCTGAAATATTTTTCCTCCTTTAGTTGGTCCAGGAGGTCATCAATCCGCGGGGTCGGGTACCTATTACAGACAATGATCTTGTTCAGCGCCCGATAGTCAATACAGAGTCTTCATGTCCCATCCTTCTTCTGTACCAACATGATCGGGCTCCCACAAGGCGATGAATTCGGACAGATGTAACCTTTCTGCAGCAACTCCTGAATCTGCCTCTTGATTTCATCGTTCTCCAAAACGGAGCGCCGATAAATTGGTCCATTGGGTAGCGGCGCACCTGGGGTTAGATCGATGGAGTGCTTGACCTAACAGTGCAGAGGAACCCCTGTGGGGGAGGTGAAGATGTCCTCGTACTCCTCCATGACCTTGTCCATTTGTAATTGTCGTGCGGAGGGGCCCTATTTGGAGGCTATGGCCACCGTCTTCTTTTTTCCTTGAGGGCGCATCATCAGGAAAACAAATTTCCTGGTTTTGGAAATGAGCTCACTGCATTGTTTTGCAATAATCAAAGAGATGGTAGTAGGCGGTGCTACCTCTAGTATCCTGTACAACTTATTTCCGAATGTAATAATAATAGCACATGCCCCTAATTCATACATAGCATGTCGCTTCCACAAGTATGGTTGTCCTAATAATACATCACAAACTTCAAGGGGAGCAATGTCACACAATACTTCATTCGTGAAGGGCTTGATGTTGTATGGAAGGCGACACTGCTGGCTCACGCGAAGATCCCATCCTTGATGAAGCCACCTGATGGTGTATGGTTGTCGATGTGCTATGGTCGGAAAGCCCAACTGGTTCACGACCTCTACCGAAATGAGGTTCTTTTGGCTCCCGCTATCAACAATGAACTGTAGCGGGGAGCCCTTTACCCACATCTGGGAGTGGAAGAGACGCTCCTCCTCCTCTGGATCTTCGGGTTCATTTTTTTGGATCTTGGCGGTAGCGACAGTGGTGTTGGGATCCGCATCAATGATCTGCTTCCCTTTGTCATTCCCCTTGTCGGGTTCTGACTCAGAGTCGGAACATGCATCTGATTTTGAAACCTTTAGCTTAGCCACCAGTGACTGCTTGGCCCGACACTCACTTGTGTTATGAGTGGAGCTCTTATGGAACTCACACCATTTCCTGTGTCCTTTTTCGGCTTCGCAGCGTTGTTCTTTACTCACAGCTTTGGCGGGTTGTCTTGGGCTGCCCCACCTTGGCTTTGTCCTTTGTTCTGTGGTTTAGGGACACCTTTCCCTTGCTTCAGATTCGCAGATCCAAAGTCTCGCTTCTTTTGTTTAAACTTCTACTCAACCTTGACGGCATATCGGTACGCTGTGCCGAGCGAGGAGATGTTCAAGAATTCTATTTCCTCCTGGATGTACTTGTGCAGGCAGTCGCGGTATTTGAGTATCAAATGCTGCTCCGAATCCTTGATACCCAACTTTGTGCGAAGGGTATGCAAAAGGTTGGTGAACTTCGGCACGTCTTGGTCCCTTCCCTGCTGCAGCATGGTCCACTTTATGTATTCATCCTCATAGCTTCCGACAGGGTAGTATTGCCACTTGATGGCATCCCGGAATGAATTCCAAGTGGGTGCGGCTGAAAATAATGAGCCCGTATTTTCATCCTTCTGCTCGTAGTAGGTCTCCCACCAGTCCTTAACGTGGGGGGTTGCTTTGAGAAGAGCGAAAATGATCTTTTCCCGACTCGAAAATTCATGAACAGAAAAATAACCTTCTAGCAAATTTAACCATTTATCTATGGCATTTATGTCTATCTGACCCTTGAATATGGGGATTTCAAAATTAACTTGTACCTTAAAGGGTGTGGCATTTCCAGAGTAGCTGCTGGAAGCTGATGCGTCGCTTCTGGATAGCCGCTGAAGGATCTGGGCAAAGCTATCCATCATCGCGTTCCGTTGTCGCTCGAGGGCTTCTTCGAGCCAGATTTTGATAGGATCTCTTGCCCCCTCGTTTTTCTTCTCATCCGCCATGGGAGGCCGTCAGGATTTGCGAGGTTGGTTTTGCAAAGGTTCGACCAGTTCAAGCCCTAATTCCTTATATCCCGACCTCGTTGGGGACATACAAAGAAAAGCAGAGAAAAAACAAACCGCTCTGATACCACTGATCCAGACTTAAACATGAACACAACAAATTACAGAGATAACTATAAACACAGATATGCAACGGAAATAATACTTCATTTCATTAATGTAAAATACTGAAATATGCTTACAAATGGTAATGGAAATAACCTAGCGATGGCAATGGTAGCTTATCTTTGAGAAGAGATGCGGTGGCTACATGCCTTTGAATTGTATTACAATGAGGCTCGAAGGCCTATTTATTGTTGAGAAACAATGGAAAACCCTTAACATTCCAAAACCTAACCCTAGAAGATGAAATGCCAAACTGTGGGCCCCGTTTGGGTAAATTGGTACATCAACTTTCCAGGGTCGTAACTTTGGCATACGATCTTCGTTTGACACGTACAATAGCTCGTTAGAAAGATCTATCTGCACTACCACTTTGGGAAGGGCAACATCGATCCATGGACCCATATTGCCCTCAGATTTCCCAAAAAACGTCGTTTAGGGCCTCAAAATAGCGTCGGAAGTTCAGGACTCGAAAAAATACTAAAAATAGTAAGTTGTGCTACAATTAAGGAAACTGAAAATGCTGAGAGAAACAATGGTGGGGGTCCAGGTGGACTTGGCAGGTGGCCACCAATATCCACCTGGATCACTAATGGTCATGTTAAACTAATCCATAATGTTATGTATGTGCCTAATATTAAGAAGAATCTAATTTCAGTCTATCATAATTGATCAGGGCTTGAAGGTTGAATTTGTAAATTCACATGGTATGGTGAAAGCCATGTTGATGTGTCAGTGAAATTACCTAATGGTCATGTTAAACTAATCCACAATGTGATGTATGTGCCTGATATTAAGAAGAATCTAATTTCAATCTCTATCATAATTGATGAGGGCTTGAAGGTTGAATTTGTAAATTAACATGGTATGGTAAAAGACATGTAAGATCACTTCAAGGTTATCACAACATGAGTTAAAATTGGATTGGAGGATTGTATAAGCTCAATGTGATAACCAAAAGCCATCAAGTGTATTTTCATAAGTTACTACCCTGATACCAACAAAAAAAATAAAAGAGAAAATATGAAAAAAGGCCACAGCTCTTTGGTGAGACAATCCTCACTCGTGACATCATAACACTCACACATAACACACTTTGATTTACCAATCCATAATCACTTACATATATAGTATTAAAATCTAGTGAACTGATTTATAGAATATAGGAACTGAATTTTTTTCAACCAAACACTATATTTATGATTCTAAATTTCGCCATTATTCCAAATGTTTGAATTGCAAGTGCAAAACGTCTATCTTCCTATTAGTAGCTTGTTAGCAAATCTGTGGTTGGTTTAGCTAATTTTATTTGTCAAAATAAAATGTAACTGTAGCAAACTGAAATTTTTAGCTCAAAATTGTAAGGACTTTTTATTTTATCCATGTCATTGGGTAGTGGGTATATGGTGACATCTTAATGCCATTGGATATATGGGTTGCATCTTAATTTTTGGTGGAAATGTGATAAAACAAGTTTTGGTTGGAACTTGGGAAAACAATTTATGTTATTTTATGATTTTTTGTTTTTCATTATTTAAAATTTATTTTTAAGCATATAAATAGATTGAGTATTAAAAAAAATGATCATATTTAAATTATGCATAATTTACAATTCAAATTTATATTTCAACAATTTTTTTTTACAAAATTATTTTGATGGAAATTTGATAAAACAAATTTTGGTTGGAATTTGGAAAAACGCATTTTTTATTAATTTAGCACCTGAAAATTTTTTTACCATGTTAAATTTATGCATAATTCACAACTCAAACTTATAATTTCAACAAATTTCTAGAAAATTTAGAGTAAATTTGACTAGGACAAAGCTCCAAGATATAAGCTTATAATTTCAACAAATTTCTACAAGATTTAGAGTAAATTTGACCAGAAAATATCTCTTTATAAAACAACCTCCAAAGTAAATTTCACAAGTCACTTTTAGCTGGAATCCGGGCAAAAGAATTTCAACAAATCTTGCAGAAGCACTGTTTAGATCATGTCTTAGAAAGTGACACTGTTTAGATCATGTCTTAGAAAGTGACAATGGAGTAGCACCATCAAAAACCTCTAAAGCATTCAATATTTTGAAGTTAAACAATTTTAACCTAGATTTAAAAAAATCCCTACCAAAATTGATCAAAATATTATGAAAATTTTCATGATTTTCAGAGAAAACCTAGTTTCGAAAATAAAACCTCCAAAAACATAAAACAACTCTCCAAAACATAAAACAACCTCCAGACATAGCGCAGTTAGAATACGGCCATCTTAATTGTTTTGGAAAAAGTTAAATTTGTGTTGCATCTTAACTGTTTTGAAAAAGTTAAATTAAGAAGGCATACGGAAATTTCTCAAATAGAATTACTCTAAAAGCCACCAAGCTAAACTTTACCTTCTGAGCATCTTTGAAAAGTTTCCTGATAAACAAAATCAAAAGAGTATCAATTCCAGATCTCTCACATGTTTCTGCAGGTTCTTCTCAGAACCCTCACCTAACAAAGAGTTTGGACACAGTACAGCAATTCTACATTTCACAGCCATAAAAATAACGCGATTTTACTGTATACCGTATCTGCTTGTTATTCCATTCGTAGTTCAATCTCGATGAATTCCAGATAATTAGCAGTTTCGCCATTGCAGTGAAAACCTACTAAACATGGCCATTGAATTTCAGCCCTTGACCATTACAGACGAACCATCCACATTTTTGCAAAAATCAATGAAAACCATGGCACTGTACAGAATCCAGAAATTCAAATAGCATATCTGTTTTATATATTAATATGAATATGAAAATCTTGGAGCCCTAAATCAAACCCAGATACATGGACCATACACTGAAAATTGCAAATATCTTAAAAACAGGCAAGGGCATCATATATATTCCCATAAGTGGAAATTAAAATACATTACAGAGAGAAATGTTTATTTGTTTAAAGGGACCTTAAGCCCATGAAACTTAAAACTGCATCTACAAGTAGCCTGCTCACTGCCTCTTCAGTGGCTTCTCCAAGACAGCAGAGATATACATTTCTTTGAGCTCGGGCCCACAAATATCTTAAAAACAGGCCAGGGCATCACATATATTCCCATAATTGAAAATTAAAATACATTACAGAGAGAAATGTTTATTTGTTTTAAGTTAAGGGACCTTAAGCCCATGAAACTTAAAACTGCATCTACAAGTAGCCTGCTCACTGCCTCTTAAGTGGCTTCTCCAAGACAGCAGAGATATACATTTCTTTGAGCTCGGGCCCTCTATCCAACTTAGGGGCAACAGACCATTTCAGCTTCTTATACCCTAGTTGCTCAATCATGGGCACATAGATCTTCAGCTGATCCTTTATGCAGAAAAAATGATCTAGCCAGAACAGGCCTCCAGGCCTCAAAATCCTGTAGATATCATAGAGTACAAATTCCAGCAGCTCTGTTGGAATCCAATTGCTCAAGACATGCATAGAATGAACAATGTCCAAAGTATTTTCAAAGAATGGCAGCCTCTGTGTTATAGTGATATACATGGGAATAACCCCTCTGGAGGCAATGAAACTGTTGAAGGGCCCGTTCAAGTTCATGGAAGTCGTAATAATTGTTACATTCCGCTCCCTCATTCTCACGGCGAAAGTTCCTGTTCCTCCTCCGATGTCCAACCCAATTCGAATTGTCTTCTTCTTCAGATTCAAGACCTCGTCGACAGAGTAATCCATGGAGCCACCGCCATTTACCCACCTGGTTTTCTCCCGGCCTTGAAGATCGAAGCAGTCTTTGCAGTCATCGAAGCCCTTCTGGTATTTTCTCTGAATGAGGCACGAGTAATTCTTGCAAGAATATGCAGTCCAGACGACACTAGAATCAGGGGGGGTTTTCCACATGCTCTCAGGAAAAGGGTATGGTTCTGAATACTTTGCAGGAGTTTTGGGATAACAGCGCCGGCGAGGAAGGGGCTCACAGCCTCTGAGCATCAGCTTCTGGGCCAGGAGTTCATCGTCCGGGCAGCGTTGGCCGGGCTTGTAATCCATGTACTTGTTCAGATCCCCCTTGAAGATCGCGCAGGCATGGCCGATGGGAGGATAGATGGTGTCGGAGCCGAAATTGGTATTTTGGCCGAATGGGAGCTTTTTGCCTGAGATGAAATCCTGGAGCTCCTTGGACATGAAAACTCTGTTGGGTCCTCCCCATTGAAGCCACGGATCTTCAATGTTTTCGTCATTGATGGGGTTGGAGTTTCGCAGAAGCTGTGTCGTATGGACGAGCTCGGCTGCGAGATTTTTAGCGACTTGTTTTGAGGATTTCAGCTCAGTTCCGAGTTTCAGTAGCTCCTGCTGGGTCTGGTTGAGTTTGGCTATGAGAAGGTCATTGGAAGGGAGTGGGGGCTGGACATTTTGGGGGTTACTGTAGATGGTAGATTGAAGGGTATGGTAGTAGTACTGTAATGGGCCTGAGAAGAGGAATACTGTGACGACATTGGTGCCAAGAACGAGCAACAGAACCCAGAGTATTGACATGGGTTTACTGGACATCGATTCTACTGACTTATGCTTAGCAGAATCTGCCAAACCCATAGAACAAATTACAGATAAGGTTAAGACTATAAGAGAGGTTCTGTAAAGACTCCAGAGTCTGGGGATTCGTGAGTTGTGACCATGGAAAGATGGTATTATTTAATTCTTCTAAGACTTCTAGGCTGAGCCTTGGAATCGGCAAATTGGTACTATTGCGAATAAATTCCGCTTCCCAGTGCAGATTTATCACGCATGGCCGTAGAAGTGCAGATATTTCTCCTGCCTGTGGCATTCCAAGGGCGTAGCACGAGGATACCTCTTTTCTTTTTTAATATTATGATAGTGTTCCCCGTTGGTGATTTGAGGAGTATTTTTTTTTTACTATTTCTTGATTTGTGTGTTATCTTTGTGCTAGGCTAATCTTTTTTTATCGGATATTTCTGAAGAGAATGTGATTTGAATGGACTTCTGGTTAATATTTATCGGTATGGATTCTTATTTTGTTTTTTAAATAGATAATTTTAAAATACACAGGTCTATGTAATTTTAAAACTGTCAATTTGATGTGTGAGATAAATTGATAAGTTGCCTATTGACTATGTTTAGTGTGAATTTTTGGACAGGTTCGAAAAAATACGTCTTCCACACTTGGAATTCTTCAATCTAATTATTCCATGTGGAATTCTTCAATCTAATTATTTCATGTGGAATTTTTCAATCTAATTATTCCAGGCACAGTATAATAGAATAATTAGATTGAAGTATTTTTTAGTTGTTCAATAAAAATAATAAAAGTGACATTATAGCTTTTTGTTTGATTTTGAGAGTTTCATGTAGTTTGTTCACTGTTAGTATGGAATGCCTCCTATGTATTCCACAAATTCATAATTAAATTTAAACATGATTAGGTTTAGTTTTTCAAATCTAGGGATGTAGAAATTGTTCTTGTTAAATAATCGTGAATTTATCTAAAACACATACCTTATATATTAATATATTATTATTGTTTGAAATATTATAATCCTCCCAAATCCTTATTTAAAAGTAAAAGTGGTTCCCATTTGTTTTATTATTTATAAGGTCATTTCTGGTTGACAGTTGAAATGAATTGATCCTCTTTAAAATACATTACAGCGAATGGGTTTGAGCATGCTAATTGAGAACTTTTGCAAAATCATTCAACATGATTTGCAAAAGCTCTAAAATTACATAAACAATGACTATACATAATTTTCCTAAATGAACATGGTTCAGTATGTTTGTTCCTTAGGCATAAATATATATAAAACGTCATGTGAAGGTAAGTTTAAAAAAAAAAAAACTTTATAAAAAAATTACTTGGCTATAAGAGTGCCTATCAAATTTATACATTGGTTAGAAGTATGATTTGTTCTTCTATGCATTGGGTTTAATTTTAAGATATGTGTTTGGCCTATTGTGATCTAAGCTTCGAAGAGTAGACATCCTTGCAATTCTCATTCTAGTGGGGTTAGGACTTCTCAACTCTTTCTAAGTCACAAGTTATTAGTATATTTGGTTTATGAGCTATTTGGTGATAGTGGGATATACTCTTTATGCTATGGCAGCGACACTTGGAAGATTTATTCTTGAGCCTTACCAAATTACTCCAATAAATTATCAATTCACCTTAATAAATATATATTGATTTATGTTTAGTAAAATTATAATATTTTATTAATTTAAATTAATTTTTACATTCATATATATATATATATAATAATAATAATAATAATAAAAGCTATATATACTGTGTTTAATTTAAATTATATTGTTTAATGTAAAAATAAATTTGATCTTCTCAAAAGTTCACAACACATTAAGTTATAATTTAATTCTAAATTTCTTAATTTTTAAATCGAAAAATTTGATATTGAAATTGTATTTTTTTCTGGTTTCTTCTCTACAGAGCTCTATTGAGGGAGTCTTGAAAGGGTTTCTAGGGGGGCACGGTGACTAGAAGCTTAGTCGTCGTTGCCCCCATATTTCTTGCTACCAAACCATGGTTATTTGGTGCCTCGATGGACTATTTTCTATGGTCACCGCCAGAGGTCGTTGTTTTTGGGGTTCTCCTTCCTAGAGTTGGGTTCATCACTGCCTTCCATATGGGTCTTGTTCATGGGTAGCCTCTCTATCATTGTGTGAGGATGTTGTCTTGTTGTTGTCTGCATATCTCCATCATCATCATCATCTCTTCTCTAGTGACTTTCTATGTTGTTGTTGGTTTGGGTGTTTCCTATAGGGTTGTCATGCTACTGGGGTCTATTGACTCGACTATCATTCATGTTGTCGCCTTTTTTGGGGGGTTTTTGTATCGGTTTTATAGGTCTTTATTTATTAATGTATGTGTGGTTTTTGCGTCACTCTACTACTTTCTGGATTGTTTAGGTTGCTTTTGTTTTAGTGGGTTTCAGCCCTGTTGATTTGTGCTTTGCAGGGTTTATTTTTTATGCCCTAGGGTTTGTGTTTTGTGCATACCCTGGGATTTAAATGTATGCATACTTTGTGTAGCTCATTACCATCTGTTATGGCTAGCCCATTTTGGGTCTTCTAGATGGTGATAGCTATTTGATTATAATTGATAATATGTTATTTGTATGGAGATGTCTGGCCTTGTTAAGTGGACCCCTTTGTTCCGGTGTTTTATGCCAAATTTCTCTAATATATTTAACTGCCAGATTATAGACATATGTAAACTATATTTGTGATTGCCTAAATTACTCAGCGAATACTTTCAATTATTATATTACTTTTTATTAAGGAAAGAAATGAACTTTTTATGTTCTAAAAAAAATCTAAATCAAATAAAATATTTAAAAAAAGTACTCATTAAACTATTTTATTCCACGAGTGCAATAAAGCAACTCCAATTACTTTAAACTAAAATTAGTTTACAAAATAATTAATTAAATTTGATTCAAACAGATGCTGATAAATAACTTTAGTTATATTAATGAGATTAGTTTAATAAATAATCAAATCTTCGATTTTCAAATTAAATTTAATATAGTTATATTAATGAGATTAGTTTAATAAATAATCAAATCTTCGATTTTCAAATTAAATTTAATATAGAAATCGCAAATTAGTACGAAAATATGGGTAACATTTATATATTGAAATGGAGTTATTTTTAGTGTTATTTTTTGAAGTTTTTTTATGGATTTTTCCGGTCTAATTTTTAAAATCTGATAGGAATTTATTGAAATCACAAGTTTGATAGATAACCTCTACACAATCGAAGTGTCTTGAAAGTTTTTGGAAATGTTGAATCCATATATAATCAAAAACAAGTTTAAATAACACAAATCAAAATTTCACCTCAAAATTTTTTCCTAAAAAATCCAAAAAATCACCATAAAAACAACTCTTATTCAAATTTCATAGAAGTATTTTATCCAATCTTAGCGAAATAATTTAGAATCTCCTGAATAATACGACGTCCAAATCCCTAAGTAGGTCAGGGCGTGAAAAGGTTGACTGGTTTGATTTTACTCGTAAGAATTGTATTTCAATCATACAATACTAAGGGTGATTTGGAGCCAGCAATAAGCATTTAGTTACACGGTATTTAACGTTTGTATTTTAAATTTTATTAATTTTAAATTAATTAAAAAATATTAAATATTTATTAATTATTATATTAAGAGTAATTTAATTATTAAATATTGTAGATCTAATACACCTTTACCCACAACAGGAGCACAAAAAGTATATTTCATTTTATTGATCAACTACATACCAGTGTTAGAAAAACCAAAGGAAGAATATGGGAAATTCATTATATGGATATCAAGATTGGTGAAAAAACATGTGTATGAGAGGTGCGCTGTTTGCAACAAGATGCCGGGATGCAAGAGATTTGATTCCAAATATAAGGTGAAAAAGTTGGACAAAGAGAAAAGTTAAAGCACTTTTTATTTCATTTTAGGACAATGTTTTCTAAATTCAAAGTGAACAAGTTAAAGTTGGACAGAGAGAAAAGTTCAAGCACTTTTTATTTAATTTTAGGCGAATGTTTTCTAAATTCAATGCAATCTTTAGCATTCATGTGGTTATTTTTTTAAATAAATGGTCGATATCATAAAAATTTGAAGATGCAAAAGTTATGCAAGTGGATATTTTAGAGTTTGATAATTTGTATTGATTTGGATAATTCTATTTGAAGTAGTGGAATTATTGAGGTAGTGGAATTATTTGGATGGTTATTTTTGGTTGGAACTTGGGCAAAAAAAAATTAGGAGAGGAGAGATTTCTACCGTCTATCTCAGGCCTTGCTTTGTAGGGTGGCCTTCATTTGAAGGGGGCGAAAGTCGACCAAATGAGAAGGTACGTAGTCGCTTGTCCGCATCGGGCAAGGTCTGACAGGGTGAATAACGTTGTGAGTCATCAGCATCGGCTGCTACTGCTACGGGAAATCATGCGTGCACTTATACGGCAACTGCGAATGTTGAGCCTTAAAGCGTAATGACATATATAATAGCCATAAGGTAGATCGAGCTATCAAAAGACCAGAATGACCATAATGACATATATAATATTGCATTGATAAGAAAGCGATTCTTGAAGGTGGAAATAGATTTAGCACCATCAAAAAATCTAAGCACCCAAAATCTTGAAGTTTAACAACTATAAGCTAGATTTACAAATATTGCCAGATTTTCATGACTTTTAGGGCAAAAAAACAGTCTATTTAAACTAAGGCTATTGATTTTGAGTAATTATATATATATATATATATATATATAATATATTATAATATATTATATAAATGTTAATACTATATTTCAATTATATATAGATATAAAAGTATATATATATATATATATATGTTTGTTATTAATGTTTAAAATGTTACATGTCAACTCTATATTTAAAAATGAATGAATTACAAATTTCTTTAAAAAACGTACATTGAAATATTTTATTTATGATTCACATTCTATATTTTAAAATGTTAATACATGCTCTAAATAGAAAACATATATACATAAGACTATCTCTATATAACTATCTCTAATCGAGACTCCAACCCTACGAGTCCAAGGGGTCTTCACCCCACCCCCACAAGGGATGCGTGCAGCCCCCTCTCGCCCCTCCCCCGCGGCCCAAAGAGCTTGTGGGGGTGGAGTCCTGATTCTGAGAATTGGTTCTCCACCCCCACGCACCCGTTGGGCCATGGGGGTGGGGCGAGAGAGGGCTGCATGCCCGTGGGGGTGGAGGCCTAATTCTAAGAATCGACCCTTACCCTTAGCAAGTTAGGCCACGGGGTGGGTGTTGCCGGTGGGCATGACTCGGCCCATCACGCCCACTATTGATGTAGTGGCTTTCTACCTGCCATGGGGTTGTCAGGTAAGCATGATTCATCTAAATTTTTAATTTAAAAAAAAAAAATCTAAAATTCATTAATAAAAAGGTAAATATTATTTTACTGCAATATGTTTTTGGTATGGTATTTTAAACAAAGATAACAACCCACAACAAAACTTGCACACAACAAAAGGGAAACTAACCTTTCAAATGTGATAATCTTCTATTGAATATGTTCTTTTATGTAGTTTTCTCTACAAAATCGCTCCAAGTCTTTTAACAAACCTTGAAAAGCCTTGATGTTATGTGTGGAATAGTGATAATGAAATTTATGATATAACAAAAATTACAAAATTGTTTTACCACAAGGTCAATGTGGGAAATTTGTTTTTATAATTTTTTTATATAAATCTTGTTATGGTGATATAGTAAATTATGATAAAATGAACATTATGGAATTGATTTACCGCATGGTGAATGTGGTATTAATTATTATTATTATTATTTTTAACTTAACATTTATATCGTGTTATGGCGATATAGCAATTTATTTTAAAAGTGTGATAGAAGATATAATAAAAATTAAAAGACACATTCAATTGTCTAGTAAATACTATATAGTTTAAGTAAAAAATTAATTTAGCTAAAAGATTTAGTTTGCAATTTTAATTTAAATATTTAGTTTAAAAGATTAATTTCATAAGAAAATTCCAGTTAAAATTTTTCAATAAATTGTAGAAGAAAATTTTGGAGGAAAATACATGAAACAAAATTTTTGGAGGGAAAAATTTCAGCAAAAATTTTTAGAAGGAAACTTTGGAGGGAAATTGTCATTCTTTAAGCTATATATTATCATTAGAAGAGAGTGCATTTGTATCATTCAACCTTTTCTATTTGATAGGCATGGATTCTTCTGATATTGAAGTTTCACTTTGTGAAGCATTAACATCTTTGTTGTTACCATTAATATTTTTAATAAATTAATGAAATAATATCATTTATTTAAATATTTTTTTGAAAAACTAGCCATTTAATATTGTTGTTACTTAATAACATTTGTTTTAATATATTAATAAATTAATATTATAATTTAAACAAAATTGTTCAAATATAGCCATTACTTGAAATTATGTCTCTACATTGCTCTCTATTTAAACCTTTGCCATGGTCTGCCTCTTCATCTGTTCCTAATGATGAACCACACTTGTTTGTTTGAAACATGTCGGCCAAAAAATTCTCTCATGTGATTTCTACTGAAAGACTTTGTTTGATTCATTATGGATCACAGAAGCTTGAATATAGAAATAATGAAAATTATTCTATTATGAATAGAGATTCAAATGTTCCACTTAGTCCTAATCCTAAGGACTATGAGAGCAGCACTGATGAAGGGTAGGATGAAGAATTTCAAATAAATAAAGAGTCACGATTTCCACTTAGTCCTAATCCTATGGACTATGAGAGAAACAATGATGAAGATTTTCAAATAAACAAAAATTCACGGTTTCCACTTAGTCCTAATCCTATGGACTATGAGAGAAACAACGATGAAGATTTTCAAATAAACAAAAAGTCACAGTTTCCACTTAGTCCTAATCCTATGGACTATGAGAGCAGTAGTGATGAAGAGAATGATGAAGAATTTCAAATGAATAGAGAGTCATGGTGTCCACTTAGTCCCAATCCTATGGACTATGAGGGCAATAGTGATGAATAGTATGATGAAGAATTTCAAATGAATAGAGAATCTCGGTGTCCACTTAGTCTTAATCCTATGGACTATGAGAGTAGCAGTGATGAAAAGCATGATGAATAATTTCAAATAAATAAAGAGTCACGGTTTCCACTTAGTTCTAATCCTATGGAATATGAGAGCAGTAGTGATGAAGAGCGTGAAGAATTTCAAATGAATAGAGAGTCATGGTTTCCACTTAGTCCTAATCCTATGGACTATGAGAGCAATAGTGATGAAGGCCCAGATGAAGAATTCCCAATAAATCGAGAGTCATATTTTCCACCTAGTCCTAATCCTGAAGGGTATGAGAGAAATAGTAACGAAGGGCAGGATGAAACACTTAGTCCTAATCCTAAGGACTATGAGAGCAACAGTGACGAAGGGAAATATGAAGCACTTAGTCCTAATCCTAAGGACTATGAAAGCAGCAGTGATGAAGGGTAGGATGAAGAATTTCTAGTAAGTAAAGAGTCACATTTTCCACGTAGTCCTAATCCTATGGACTATGAGAGCAGCACTCACAATGCACATGATGAAGAATATCCAATAAACATCGACTCAAATTTTCCATTTAGTCTTAATTCTAAGGACTATGAGGGTAGCACTAAAGAAGGGAAAGATGAAGAATATCCTCCAAGTCAATATTTCAAAAGCACGGATGATCATAGTGAGGATAATATTCCTCATAATTATGATGAAAATGCTTATATAGATGATGATCCAATGATGGAGATGTTTCCAACAAATATTTTATCAAGGAGTAGGCGAAAACATTTTCGTATCAATCCAAGATGTTCTAGTTATACAAGGGGTAGAGAATAATATCTCACGAGAAGAAGTTCTATCAGTGCTCTCATTTCAAGTGAATGTTGTCAAAAATATTGCTTGAAACACATGGATTTCAAGTTTGCGTTGGAGAAAAGGAAGAGATATTTGACAATGAATAAAAGCATGCAAAGTTCATATTTAGTGGGGTGCGTGCAATCTACATTGTCAAGTTATGATTATCATATTGGGTCTTTATTTATTTGTAGAAAGGCTTTCAAAATGTTTCATTCAATGGGTAATTTTCGTTTGTCAGGAATCCAATAAAATTTGGAAAAGGATCCCACATTTTATTCAGAAATACATCATAAATGACAGTTTGGGCCATTATCAAATACTGCAATGTCATGGATGAAATACTTCTTTTCAAAGCATGGAGAGTATATGCCAAATAGAGAGACAATACATATTTCAGATAATTTCTCAAGACGAGAAATCTACAACATATGAAAAGAATATGCAGAAGGTGCAGAAGGAAATGGTTGATTTATTACATAACAATATTTTGTGAAGATATGGAAGAAAGAATTCAACAATGTCTGTATTCCTAAGAATAAAAGGATGGGGATTTGTAGTACATGTGCTTCTCTTAAATAAAAAAGGGATAAATGTGAAGGGGGAGAAAGAGATAAGCATTCATAACATTAATTTTTAAAATTGTATAGTCATCAACTATGAAAAAGTATTTATTAATAAAATTCTTTTATGTTGTGTATATTCCATTTTCAAAGCACTTCAAGAGAATCGTGAACAACAAACAGGTGAAAGGAAAAAGCTGTACAAGCATCAAAAGAAGTGTTATTATAATCCAAATAAATATTTGGGTTTGATAATTGATGGTATGGACTAGAAGAAAACGCTTCTACCACATTTTGTTCGTACACCCAAAAATTTACAGGAAGAAAATTTAATTCAGTATCACTTGGTCGGTTGTATGGTCTTCAATGGGAAAATGTTGCCAAGTGTATACTTCACAACTCCAAATATTCATAATGATGCAAATATGACAATAACCATAATTCATGATGTGTTTTCTCATTGGTCTGGTAATCTTCCTAAAGTTTTGTATCTACAACTGGACAAAACTTGTCATGAAAACAAAAATTAGATTGTTTTTGGATATCTAAACATGCTTGTTGAATTGAAATTTTTTCATAAGGTAAAGGTTGGTTTCCTTCTTATTGGGCACACTCATGACCATATTGATAAGATGTTCAGTCATTTTTTTAGTCACATTGAGGAGGAAGGAAGTTGGGAGATTTCCATCATTAATTTAATGTATTAAGAAATCATACATGCCAGAGCCTAATTTTGATGTGTTGGAAGAAATTGTTGACATGCGAAGGTTTATTCTAAGATCACATGGTGAGAAGAAATACATTGAACAACTTAATGACATTAGCTTCCAACATCAATTTCGTATAAAAAAATTGATAAGAAAACACTAATATGGCGAAGGAAGTATTCAACTACTGCAGAATGGGCATCATCGCTAGGTTTGGCATTTTTGAAGTTCATTCGAGATCATCCAATATTGGCATCAAATATATTGTTATTACAATAAGTTGCTGAAGTTTATAATGCACATAGGCATAATAAAGATATAAATTATTCTGATTCCCTACAAGAAATTAAAAAATGTATTAGATATACATATGAGTACTTTGATATTGTTGATTCAGTTTGGTGGGAGTCTTTTTTCAATAGTCAAAGTGGTATCATTTCAAGAACAACAAATGAATATATACCTTTGAAAACTCCATTTATTTGGCCACAAAATGTGTCAAATGAACATGAGGAAAGAAACATTGTTGAACAACAACATTCTCAAGGTATTATTAATTCTTCACAGGTAGAGGAAAGAGAAATGTATGTTGGTTCTAGAATATCTCGTGCACAACATGAAGCCATGGAAGACCTTTACAGGGGTTCAGTACAATATATTAAGGAGGGTTGCATGATTGAAGTGCTAGCAGATGGAGATTCTAATGGCTATCCATTATGGGTTGCTAAAGTTATAAAGGTAATTACAAAAAATGAAGATGTTGCAGGTGTAGAAGTACATTGGTATGCAAAAAATACACACCCATTCAATGGTGTGTATAAGCTAGAGATGGTAGTTGATAAAAAAATTGGTGGAAAGAGAAAAAAAGGGTACAAATATAAATCTTCGCCACCAAAACCTCTTAAAATTGGAGGATGTTGACATACTTTTTTATGAATTCAATTTAACAAAGAGAGGAACTCTTCGATTCAAGATGATATATATTTTGAAGAGGTTGTTACCAGAAGAAACAATGTTGAGATGAGAGTATGTTAAAACTAGTCATAGATCTAGAAGAATTTTGAAACCTAAAATGGCGGGCATGCATGTGGACTCAGATGGGGCATTAGTTGATGAAAGAGAAGAATATGGAACATCTTCATCTGCATCCAGTCATTCATTTGAAGACGTGAATTTTGATGATGTGTAAGAAAATATGAGTGATTTTTAATAATTATTTAAGACAGTTTATATAACTGATGTTTGCATCGTATCTTGAAACAAAAAATTTCATTTCCATATGGTGTTAAATGAAGTTATGAGTCATTTTTATGTTTGTTGGATTATATGTTTTAATTATGATGATTTTTATTGTTTAGAATACCTACAATACAACAATCACTTAGAGATATAATTTATGTTTCATTCAATATGTTAGTGTTAGTCTTTGCATCCTTCCTTTAGTGATCAAACATGCTCTTACAAAGTGATTTTAAGGTGTCAAGGTCAAATTTTGTCATTTCAGTGAGTCTTTAAGCAAAATTTGGTCACTAGGGATTAGGTCTAGGGTTTGATTTTACTCCTTTCAAAATTGTCTATATGTTAATTTGTGTCACCATTCAGCTGAGTGTACCATCATTCAGAGGGTTTTCATCATCATGCCAGGTTCCAATGGGTCATTTTACACCTTGTTCATGCTTCAATTGCGCCTAGGTAAAGTTCATTTCCCTCTCCTAGGGTTTTGAAGGTAATCTCTCTTGGATGGTCAAATCATCAACAAAACTTATATCTTGATGTTCATAAACCTTCCCATATCCTTAATGTACCTCATTAAACACTTCCCATCACTGAGATCCCCCAAATTCTTCATTTTCACACAAACTCTAGTTTCTTGCTACAACTTGGCAATTTTCTAGGCTAGGCCTGTGTTTTGCCCTTTTGGACCCCTTCCCCTCACTCAATATTTGAAATTCCACTTTCCCCTACTTCTTAACATCCCTCCCTATTTCCCAAAATTTTCTCAAGAATTTAGAAGCCCCTTATCTCATTCATTTCGCTTCATTTTGACAAGTCCCTTGTTCCACACATCGGGATAGGTTTTACTCCAATGATGTTTCTGAGAAATAAAAGATGAATTTTGGAAAACTGAGAGATTTTTTTGTCCAAAATAGGCCAAGGACAAAAGTCCTCCTTCAATTTTTACACAGGTGTCATGGTTTTAGAGAAATGTCAAAAATACCGTTGCCTCAGGAGAATTGAATGCACCTCTGAAGTGATCTTGGGAAAATCAAGTTTTCTCCTAGCTTGGTTGGCCAAATGACTTTTTTGATGAGTCAAATGATAACTAGATACAATAATATTTCCAATGAGCTATCCTGAGATCAATTTGGAGTTGCGTAAGACCTTCAAACGTTGGCTGCAACAGCGCTCTGCCTTGCGGCAACCTCATTTGGCACATTTTGACCAGTCTTGGGAGATTTGAATTTTTACAGGGAAAATGAACTTCAAATTGAAAAATTATAGTTGGATTGGAAATTATACTCAAAGACCTTCCCACGAGCTATCCTGTGCCCAATTTGGACACTAGGAAGGCCTCCAAAAGTCTCCTAAAAGATGCACTACGCATAGGGTTTTGTGGCGCGGCGCATTGGGTTGGTGCGTGGCGCATTGGGCCAGAACACAAGATTTTTGCCATTCCTTTCACCCATCAAATTTTGCTTGGTTTCTCCATGATTGAGTAATTCAAATCCACTCCTCTATTGCTCATAACTCGTGCTTGGTGTTGATTATGTGTTTGATTATGAAGATTGAGTACAAACCTAAACCCTACTATCTTGTTATGAAGTGCTTCCTTAGGGTTTTGCAACTTATTGGTATCAATCACCCCACACTCCAATTTTAACTTGAAAAAAGTCCATGGTACCCACTTTTCATAGTCCTTTTCTATTTGGCACACATTTGGAAATCAAAACAAGACACCAAACTCTTCATATTTACCTCAGGCAACATGGATGAAGAAGGCACTGAGACGATGCAAAAAGGATGATAGGCTCTGAATCTTGGTTGAAGCCTCTTTGGCTGAGCATGACACTCAATGATAAAACTTCAGTCCAAATTTCAAGGAATTTGGAGAAAATTTTGTCATTTTTGAATTTTTTTTGGTCATAAAACAGAGTTTTCTGCCCAATGTGTAGCGCCACCTTGCACGCGCTTATGATTGGGAGATCTTCTGGAGGAAAACTTTGCATTTCTAGATGTTTTATGAAATGTTATGCATGCTCATGAATTACCTAAGGACTTCATCATGTTTTGGGTGGTCTAAAGGGTCAAAAACACACAAAAAAATGACCTCACTGCCCCTATTTTGACACACAGGAACCAGTCTTGGGAGATTGAAGTTTTGGAGGGGAAAATGACATCCAAATCAAAAAATTCTACTTGGGTTGGATAGTAGATAGAAAGAGATTTCCAACGAGCTATCATGAGCTCAATTTTAACTTCGATAAGTGCCTCAAAATCAGCTCCAAAGTTGTGCTACGCATAGAGATTTTGGGCGCGGCGCATAGAGGATTTTTGCCTATTTTTCACTCAGCAGCTCAGAAATTCACCCAGTTTTAAATAATTTCAATTTTTCGTGTAACTATTGATATATCTTGATGTAAATTCATGAATATGATGTAATTTGGGCACATATTTACCTATTCTAGTAGATTCATTCACTAAAAAGTGAAAATTAAATGAATGAATCAGTTTCCTAGCATATAGAGGCAAGTTGTTTGATTGCCTAGATTTTAGTTCATTGTTTAGAATTGGTTCAAATAGCTCCTAGAATGATGAGCTGGACCCCTAGAGGAAAGGGAATGGGTTTGGCTTGTATATTATGTAATTTCTAAGTCATTTTCATGGTTGGACACTTGGGATTGCTTGGCACATCATTGTACATTCTATCTCTGCATTTTTGGCTAAGGAAAGACCAGGGTTTTGCAGCACTTGTTGGGATCCATGTGGCTCTGTGTGTTGATGGTGTTTTTCTCTATGTAATTTTAAATTCATTGATGTTTATGTGTATTATTTTCCCTTCTCTTTGCTTATGAAATTAAACAAATGAGTGATTAAGGTAGAATTCACTAGACTATTGTTCTCTGCCTTGAAATTTTGTTTAATGTTCATCTGTTTGAGGAGGACTCTTGAGACTCTCTCGCCCTCCTTGGCTCCTCACCAGTTTCATCCATCCATTCATTCAATCTAAAGCATCAAAACAATTTCCTTCCTTGCCCTAATCAGAACTCTGCAAAAACTAGGCCTCATCCTCGGACCCAAATATGCCTTTCCCTTTTTCCAACAAAAATCCCCCAAAAACTCAAAGCAATCCTTGTACTTCATACCTAGCCTAAGATTAGTTGTTAAATTGGTCATCTCAAGCCCCATTTGATTATCTTTTGCCGAGATTGACCTGAAGAGAGCCCTCTCCTGTCCTCGTAGGGCTAGCTACGAGGCTGAGCGTGGTTTGATGTGGACCTAGAAGCTTACCTTTTCACCCTGAGAAAAATCTAGCCTCTAACATAGTGGTGACTCCGCTAGGGACGAAAGTTTATTTTCATTGTTTGGCTTTGTAGACTACAGACGAAGCCTGAAGTTAGCTAGGTAGCGTTCGAAACGCTCTTTCTTTGCATTAGCAAAAGCAGATGAAATCTGCTTGAGTCAATCTCTGGTCTAGTTTATAAACTGAACCTCTGATTTAAACAATCACCCCAGTACATGTATCGAAGTTAGATCTGATTGTTGATGGTGGAGAATGATCCGACACAGCAAGGCTGAAATCATTCACCTGGTGATTCCAAATCAGTTTCAAGATCAGATCCAAGGACTCTATTGGAGGATGAACCCGACCAGCAAAAACATGAAAGGACAATATGGACAAATTAGGTATTCAAGTTGGAATTTCATCCAAGACATTTTGTTCTCTGTTATAAATTATTTCTTCTCTTTTCCCGAGAATGTCAAGAAGGCTTTGCAAAGTGTACTGTATTTGAAAAAATATCTTCGGACTGCATTTGATTCCTTCCCTTTGAAGATTGTAAATACCAAAGATTTGCATGCCTTTGAGCTTGATCAAGACCCTTCTTCTGAATCTTGTGATGACTGTCATCAAATTGATGAGCCCCAAGAGACCAAGACTGGTTCTATACCTTCTGTACATGCCCCACTACCTTGTAAAATTCCAGATCGATACAAGCCTCTGATTTTACCTCCTATATTCCATGCTTTCCCTAAAACTCATGATCTATATCTACCAAGATTTGATGGTGAACGCGACAACATCACTGCTGAGAGACATGTTTTGAATTTTGAGTCTTTTCTTGACCTTTTTGAAGTTGATGAAGAAGAAGTCAGTATTAAGCTTTTTGCTCTTTCTTTGCAAGGCAAAGTCAAGAGTTGGTTCAGAACCCTGCCTGATGCAAGCATCTCAGATTTCCAGCAGTTTGTTAAAGTTTTCCTCGATAGGTGGGTGGTAAGACAGAACCCTTTCTTGATTATAGAAGAGTATAACCAATTGAAAAGATTGCCAGGGGAGATAGTACAACAATTTTCTGCCAGACTTAACCAAGTTTATTATTCGATGCCTATTAATATAAGACCTCCTCCTGGATCCGCTCTCTTGCACTACCCGGGTGCCTTTGATTCAGAAATGGAGTTTCAGCTGAGAAAAAGAAATCTTGCAACACTTGAAGAGATGCAGAACATTGCAGTAGATGTAGAGGCTCATTTGTTGATCGGAAGGGAAAAGTTGAGGGAAGAAGAGACGAAAAACATAGATACGAGGAATTGACATCTTTAGAGGTAAATCTTGACATTTTGGCAAGTGCAGTGGAAGAGATGATGCAAAGGATCACCGCAAGGAATGATGATGATGTTCAAGCCCATGGCTCACTGATTGAAGAAGAACAAGTTGCTGATCCAAAGCATTTTCTTTCTTATCCCAGTTGTCTTAGATCTGATACTGATTATCTTATAGATCATCTTGGAGAAGAGAGATCTGTTGATATGACATGTATGCTTGATGATGTCTTTTATACTGACGATTTGCCTCAGTTTGATCAGTATGATGATGATTATGTTCTCCAAACAGAAGCTAATCTTGCAGACAAATCAACAGCTAGTTTGTGGGAGGAAGAAGTTCACTTTCAACAGCTCGAATACAATGTTCAGCCTTCACATACCAGCTATGACAGTGAGGAGGATAGTGAAGCAAATTTTGAAGTAAGTGAAGGGTCTTTGCCTTTTTGTTTTGCTTCATTTAAATTCATCAGAGACAACATTCATGCAATCAGAAATCAACTGTCGACAAGTCTTGATTTGGACCATCTTGAGGGCAACGAAAACCTTGTTCAAGACTTCTCATATCCAGATTTACAGCCCTCGAATGCCATTGATTTTCAAGTTGTAGATGAGGACTTGGAAGCCAGCACATACGATCAAATGATGCAAGATGATTCCGTACCTTTCTGTTTTGAATCATTTCAGTTTTTGAAGGGTAAATTGCATAGTATATCTTCAAATGAGCAGCCTATAGGAAATCATGTATTCTCATTAGAACCAATAGAAAATGGGTTGGAGCAGTCTTTTCGAGTTTTTCATGATCCAATAGCTGATGTGTTGGATGTTGTCTGTAGTCAAAGTCCTTCTCCTATCTGTGAGCTTGACAAAAGTATTGATACAAACTTGATCCGACAGTCGGTTTCTTTGTCATTTTCAGTAGGAGTCTCGTCACAAAGCTCAGATCAAAGTTTGCATTCATGGTATGAAGAGAAGAGAAGCAATCCATTGGATGAGCTAAGTCCCAGTGTGCATGAATTTCGAGATCCTTATGCAATGTTTTTGGAGGCGAATAGAGAATCCATAGTATTCAACGGATCTGTTCACATGTCTTCATGGGAGTTGCCTTTCAGTAGCTCTCTCTTGTTGTTCATAAGCAAGCACTTGCGGAGAATTCAAACAGCAGCCGGAATACTTACTTGGTTGCATTGGTTGTTTCATTTCACTTGATCAGGTGATGAATGAAACTGTTAGAGTAGGTTTTAATGAATAAGCTCTACTTTGAGCATATTTTCTAGTTTGTCGATTATGTTTAAGTATCGAGTCAGTTTTTAGTTGAGTGAGAGTCAATTTGTGTCGTCAAGTTATCAGTTTTCAGTCATGCATTTCATCTTGAGTTTTTGACTCCATTGCCCAATGGATAAGGCATTGGTCTGCTCTCCCAAAGATCTGTAGTTCTTGGCACCTCCAAGGAGCTACCATCCCCATTGGAGCCAATGTTAGTGTCAGTCTTTGTAGCCTTCCTCCAGTGATCAAACATGCCCTTACAAAGTGATTTTAAGGTGTCAAGGTCAAACTTTGTTATTTCAATGAGTCTTCAAGCAAAATTTGGTCACTAGGCATTAGGTCTAGGGTTTGATTTTACTCCTTTCAAAGTTGTCTAAATGTCAGTCCGTGTCACCATTCAGCTGAGTGTACCATCATTCAGAGGGTTTTCATCATCATGCCAGGTTCCAATGGGTCATTTTACACCTTGTTCATGCTTCAGTTGCGCCTAGGTAAAGTTCATTTCCCTCTCCTAGGGTTTTGAATGTAATCTCTCTTGGATGGTCAAATCATCAGCAAAACTTGTATCCTGATGTTCATACACCTTCCCCTATCCTTAATGTACCTCATTAAACACTTCCCATCATTGAGATCCCCCAAATTCTTCATTTCACACAAACCCTAGTTTCTTGCTACAACTTGGCAATTTTCTAGGCTAGGCCTGTGTTTTGCCCTTTTGGACCCCTTCCCATCACTCAATCTTTGAAATTCCACTTTAACCTACTTTCTAACATCCCTCCCTATTTCCCAAAATTTTCTCAATAATTTAGAAGCCCCTTATCCCATTCATTTCGCTTCATTTCGACAAGTCCCCTGTTCCACACATCGGGATAGGTTTTACTACAATGATGTTTCTGAGAAATAAAAGATGAATTTTGGAAACCTAAGAGATTTTTTTGTCTAAAATAGGCCAAGGAAGAAAAACCTCCTTCACTTTTTACACAGGTGTCATGGTTTTAGAGAAATATCAAAAATAGCGTTGCCTTAGGAGAATTGAATGCACCTCTAAAGTGACCTTGGGAAAATCAAGTTTTCTCCTAGCTTGGTTGGCCAAATGACTTTCTTGATGAGTCAAATGATAACTAGATACAAAGAGATTTCCAATAAGCTATCATGAGCTCAATTTGGAGTTGAGGAAGACCTTCAAAAGTTGACTGCAACAACATTGCCTTGAGGCAGCCTCATTTGACACATTTTGACCAGTCTTGGGAGATTTGATTTTTGATAGGGAAAATGAACTCCAAATTGAAAAATTCTAGTTGGGTGGAAAAGTAGACTCAAATAAATTTCAAAAAAGCTATCCCACGCCAAATTTGGACACCAGGAAGGCCTCCAAAAGTCTCCTGAAAGATGCGCTACGCATAGGGTTTCGTGGCGCGGCGCATTGGGTTTGTGCGTGGTGCATTGGGTTGGTGCATGGTGCATTGGTCTAGAACACAAGATTTTTGCCATTCTTTCACCCATCAAATTTTTCTTGGTTTCTCCAGGATTGAGTAAGTCAAAGCCACTCCTCTATTGCTCATAACTTGTTCTTGGTCTTGATTATGTGTTTGATTATGAATATTTGAGTACAAACCTGAACCCTACTATCTTGTTGAGAAGTGCCTCCTTAGGGTTTTGCAACTTGTTGGTATAAATCACCCCACACTCCAATTTTCACTTGAAAAAAGTCCATGGTACCCACTATTCACAGTGCTTTTCTATTTGGCACACATTTGGAAATCAAAACAAGACACCAAACTCTTCATATTTACCTCAGGCAACATGGATGAAGAAGGCATTGAGGCGACGCAAAAAGGATGATAGGCTCTGAATCTTGGCTGAAGCCTCTTTGGTTGAGCATGACACTCAATGATAAACCTTCAGTCCAAATTTCAAGGAATTTGGAGAGAATTTTGTCATTTTTGAAATTTTTTTGGTCACAAAACAGAGTTTTCTGCCCAACGCATAGCGCCACCTTGCGCGCGCTTATGATTGGGAGATCTTCTGGAGGAAAAATTTACATTTATGGATTTTTTATGAAAATTTATGCATGCTCATGAATTACCTAAGGATTTCATCATGTTTTGGGTGGTCTAAAGGGTCAAAAACACACAAAAAAATGGCCTCACTGCCCCTATTTTGACGCACGGGAACCAGTCTTGGGAGATTGAAGTTTTGGAGGGGAAAATGACATCCAAATAAAAAAATTCCACTTGGGTTGGATATTATACAGATAGATATTTCTAACGAGCTATCATGAGCTCAATTTGGACTTCGGAAAGTGCCTCAAAATCAGCTCCAAAGTTGTGCTACGCATAGAGATTTTGGGCGTAGCGCATAGAGGATTTTTGCCTATTTTTCACTTAGCAGCTCAGAAATTCGCCCAGTTTTGAATAATTTCACTTTTTCATGTAACTATTGATATATCTTGATGTATATTCATGACTATGATGTAATTTTGGCACATATTTACCTATTCTAGTAGATTCATTCACTAAAAAGTGAAAATTAAATGAATGAATCAGTTTCCTAGCATATAGAGGCAAGTTGTTTGATTGCCTAGATTTCAGTTCCTTGTTTAGAATTGGTTCAAACATCTCCTAGAATGAGCTCGAGCCCTAGAGGCAAGGGAATGGGTTTGGATTGTCTATATTATGTAATTTCTATGTCATTTTCATGGTTGGACACTTGGGATTGCTTGGCACATCATTGTACATTCTATCTTTGATTTTTTGGCTAAGGAAAGACCAGGGTTTTGCAGCACTTGTTGGGATCCATGTGGCTTTGTGTTTTGATGGTGTTTTTCTCTATGTAATTTTAAGTTCATTTATGTTTATGTGTATTATTTTCCCTTCTCTTTGCTTCTGAAATTAAACAAATGAGTGATTAAGGTAGAATTCACTGGACTGCTGTGCTCTGCCTTGAAATTTTGTTTAATTTTCAATGTTTTCATCTGTTTAAGGAGGACTCTTGAGACTCTCTTGCCCTCCTTGGCTCCTCACCAGTCTGATCTATCCATTCATTCAATATAAAGCATCAAAACGATTTCCTTCCTTGCCCCAATCAGAACTTTGCAAAAACTAGGCCTCATCCCCGGACCCAAATTTGCCTTTCCCTTTTTCCAACAAAAATCCCCTAGAAAACTCAAAGTAATCCTTGCACTTCATACCTAGCCTAAGATTATTTGTTAAATTGGTCATCTCAAGCCCCATCTAATTAGATTGACCCGGAGAGAGCCCTCTCCTGTCCTCGTAGGGCTAGCTACGAGGCTGAGCATG
Organism: Pinus taeda; assembly: GCA_000404065.3. Lineage (NCBI taxonomy): Eukaryota > Viridiplantae > Streptophyta > Pinopsida > Pinales > Pinaceae > Pinus > Pinus taeda. The sequence continues at coordinate 103,027 of APFE030040401.1, read as the reverse complement.
GTTTGATGTGTACCTAGAAGCTTACCTTTCAGCCTGAGGTAAATCTAGGCTCTAACACAATCTATAAGTGTTGACATTTTGATTAATTTAGTCATGTAATTTGTTCATAATTTCATGGTTTAAATGTGTTGAAAACTTAAATTTTTTTAATTCTATGGTTGAAAATTTTCCAATTCGTTTATCTTTAATGTTATGGTTGAAAACAATTAGAATTTTAGCGATATTTAGTGTCATGTTATTATATGTTTAACAACATGGATGAAAAATGATGGAATTTTAATGTGTTTGGAATCCCATTATTTTATCTTTATCGTCATTACTAAAAAATGTTTAAATTATACTTGGGAAAGAAAAATGTTATTCTACCAAAAACATTAGCTTGTTTTTTCCTCAAAAACAATTTTTTTTGCACAAAAAATTGGTTTTACTGTCATTTTTTAAATATGTTGAAAATTAACCCTAAAAAAATCATCATTCCAATCTACACACTTTTCATTTTTAGCATTGTTCTCATATTTTTTTGGGGTTTTTTGGCTAGAGTTCTCATTTTGAGTTTATAGTTCCTATTTCAAAGTTTACATTGTTCGTGGTCTACAAACCATTGGTGTATCTCAAAAAATACAAAAACTAAGGGTCTTTGACCTTCCTAAGTCCCTTAACTCATAGTGACCTACACTACTCATGCTCTGCTCCTTAAAATGCAGAGACTTTACAATATTTTATCAAAACTTGACCCAGGGGACACCGACCCAACAAAAGGCCTAAAGTTTGTGACCTCCCCCTCCTAATGGAACCTGCAAACAATGACTCATTACCTTTATAATGCTCGCTGGGTGGAGGCTCTAAGGGCTTGTCTTTGTTAGAGATAGATATGTGGGAGCTCCTTCTAGGATGATGCATGATCAGGTGCTCAAAATTAGGCTCAAAAATCAAAGTGCCAAAATCTTGATAAACTTAGCTTCATATTGAAGAGCTCATCATTCTGATTCTAACAGTGTGAACGCCACTCAAATATGAGCTCGTATGCAGAAGTTAGAGAAAGTCAAAGTTCAGGTTTGACTTTCTCACATGATAGGATTGGATGACGTCGCAGGTCCCATTAGTGAATCGGGAGGCGCCAAGTGGCAGGCCGCCATCGGTCCCTGAATTTCACAAATCGCATATCAGTGAAGGGAGGTGTTACAGAATCAACCCCCGGCAAGATCACGGTTGCGATGCGATAATCACATATTGCACATCACACAGGGGAGTGGGCCAACGTTACAGAATCGTTCCCCAGCAGGTACCGGGTTGCGATGTGATCGCACATCTCACATGACACTACAGAATTGGCCCCGACAAGTTTGGGTTGTGATGCGATATCACAAGTCACAACACGGTGCAAAGTCCCACATATATAAGATCCCGTTACTCCGCCCATTGCAAAAGGATCTTGGACTCAATACATTTATAAGATCCAATTAAGAGTTCTGTCAGGTCCGCGAATTGCAATCACATATCAGCTGCTTGGTTCACAGTCCATAACACTGTAGGACTCCGCCAATTGCAATTTACGATGGATAGTCGGTGCCGATGGATTATGGCTCGCCACATGGAAAAATTCTTGCTCGAGTAGCGGATTTTTGGAGCGAAATTATGGGTTCCTGTTGGATGTGGAGAAATTTGTGGAGTGAATAATGGGAAAACAAGCAGAATTCATAATTTCTTCAGTTTCCACCAAATTTGTTGCAAAAAATAGGCTAGATAGTCATTTTTGAGGATTCTGAACTGATTGGAGCAGGTTTCAGAAGCATTTTGAGCATTGTAAACACAGATTTTTACATTTTTGAGCATAATCAAGAGGCCCAAACCATTGGTCGTTAGACCAAGGAGATGTAGCCCGGGAGGGGTGAACTCCTTTATCATGTGCTTGCTGTAATGTGTTTTTGATGATGTTCTTTATATGTTTATGTTGCTTTTTAGTTTCTGATTTATGTTAAATTTCCCATCAAATTAACATAAAAACTCTTCATTTTACTTGAAAAATTTGATGAATCCTTAAGCATAATGAAAGAATTTTGTTTATAATTTGAGGAAGATCTTAGCACTACAAACTAATATTCTAAATCAAATCAATTTGGTATCAGAGAACTAGGTTTTCTTTGTGAAAGAAGGATTTAATTTTTTGCAAGTTTATGTCATGCTTATAGGGTTCAAACTCAAAAGAGGTGAAGGAAAGTTGTTTGTAAGCCCTGAAGTTGGGTCAAGGGGAAGAAGAGCAAGGTTGCCACAATCTCCAACACTAGTTCAGTCTCAAGTTGCAGTTGAGACTCCAAAGATCATGTCTCATGAAGAAGAACCTACAAACATGACAGAAGATGAGAAGACCTTCAGAAAGACTTTCTTTGATATAACAAAGATGGTGAAGCTCCTCTATGAAGAGAGGAATAGTAGGTTACAAGGAGAAAGTTCCAAACCTCCCAAAGGAGAAGGCTCTTCAAGAGGAGGTAATGGAAAAGGAGCTAATGGGAATGGAGACAAACCTCCACCCTCTCCACTATCTTCTTCATCTTCATCTTCACAAGCATATTCACACTCTTCCACTAATACAGCCCTTACTCATACTCATCATCATTCTTCAAAAGAAACTGGTAAATCACCTTTTTTAAAACTTGATGTTAAATTCGAGTTGCCCATGTATAATAGTGAAGTGAATGAAGAGAATATTGATAATTGGATTCATCAGTTGGAGGTATATTGCAGGATTCAAAACCTTCAAGAGGATGAAATAAAGATTTAATTAGCTTCCTTGAGAATAGGGGGTGCAACACTCTTATGGTGGGAATCAAATACCTAATATGAGATTAAAAAACACGGTAAGATATATATTTATTGGAATGATTTCATTGCTAAAATCAAAAGACAATTCTACCCTCTAGCTTATATGCAGGAATCCATCATGAATTGGCAGAAATTTAGATAGCTTAAAGGTCAAAATGTGCAATATTACACCCAAGAATTCAGAAAAAGATCTTTGATTTTAGGTATAGATTTGCAGTCATAGGACACTTTTCTAAAATACATAAGGGGTCTATGTAGTTACCTTAGGCATACTATCTTAATGTTTAATCCTATTAATATAGACTATGTGTGTGCAAGCCACTCATCTTCAAGAGAGAGGGAAAAACACCCCGGAAGAAGGTAGTAAAAATCCATTTAAGGGTAAAGAGAAAGAAAAGGACTTCAAGGAAAAGAAAGATGCATCCATTAAAAAGTAAGGAGAGAAAACAATCTGTAAACATTGTTCCAAAGAGGGTCACGATGAAGCTCATTTTTGGAAGTTTCATCCCGAAATGAAAACAAATAAATTCAAGAACAAAGGAAAACAAAAGAAAATTGAAATCACTGAAGAAGGGCATTCAGGATCTAAATCAAGTGATGAAACGGAAATTATAGCCATGGGGTTTCAAGGAAAGGAGTCTATTGCCAGCACTAATTCTTCAAACTCACAAAATGAAACTCCAAATGAAAAGAGGAGAATAGAATTATTTCACATAAGAGTGATCTCAAAACATAACAAGATTGATACGTTGTTTGATAACGGCTCTCAATCCAATCTTATCTTAGGAAACATTGTCAAGAGTTTAAATCTAGATACTGTTTCACATCATAAACTGTATCCACTCGGATGGGTATGTGACAATGCACAATTGCAGGTTACGAGAAAGTGTAAACTGAAATTCACAATCATTGCAAAATTCATAGATGAAGTGGAGCTTGACATTGTTCCATTAGATATCTATGGCATCATTTTGGGAAGCTCATACCTTTATGACGAAAAATCTATCTTCCATCGACATGAACATAAATATCATTTATTCAAAATTGGGAAGCTCGTACCTTTATGACGGAAAATCTATCTTCCATCGACATGAACATAAATATCATTTATTCAAAAATGGAGTAGAATATATTGTGAGAGCTCACAGCAAGAAAACAAATGTTTCGCTTGTTAATGTTGGGCATATGAAAAGACTGGTGAATTCGAGCAAGAATTTTGTGCTTCTCATGATCAAACCCAAAAATGATGTTGATAATGAAGCTTTTAAAGGTTGTGATTCGAATTTGAAATTTGAATTGGTTGATGTCGTTAACCAGTATGACAAAATGTTTCAGGAACCAAAGGGATTACCTTGCAAGAGAGGAATCCAACACGAGATATAGTTGCAGCAGGATTGTCCTCTTCTTAACATTGGCATGTACAAGATGTTAGTGATGGAAAGCATAGAAATTAAGAAGCAAATTCAAAAGTTGTTGAACAAAGGGATCATTAGACCATCTTCCTCATCATGTGGTTCTCCTATTGTCTTGGTGCCAAAGAAGAATGGAACATGGCGCATGTGTGTGGAATTTTATGCATTAAACAAAATTACAATAAATAACTACTACCCACTACCTCGAATAGATGATTTATTGGATCAATTGAAATATGAAAATTATTTTACTAATCTGGACTTAAGAAGTAGCTACGATAAAATTAGAATAGTTGAAGGAGACATTTGGAAGACAACGTTGAAAACAAAACAGGGTTTGTTTGAATGGCTAGTTATGTCATTTGGTTTATGAAATGCTCCTGCAACATTCATGTGTGTGATGAATGATGTGTTGAGGCCATTTATTGATGAATTTATCATAGTATGCTTAGATGACATATTAATTTTTAGTAAATCCCGTGTTGAACATGTCATGCATGTAAGAAAAGCACTTGATGTCTTGAAAAAGGAATAGTTGTATTTGAAGATGTCAAAGTGCGAGTTTGGAAAGAATTATTTAATTTACTTGGGCCATATTGTTGGAGGAGGTGAGTTGAAAATATATCCCTCCAAGGTTGATGTCATTGTAAATTGGCCAAGGCCCAAGATAGTTGCAGAGGTAAGAATTTTTCTGGGAGAAACCCAATATTGGAGGAAATTCACTGTTAATTTTTCTCTTATAGTCGCTCCTTTGCATGCATTGAAAAGCCTGAAAAAGATTTTTCAGTGGGGAGGCAAACAAAAAAAGGCCTTTGATGCGTTGAAGGAAAAGATAAGTACAACTCCCATGCTCGCACTTCCAGACTTGAGACAATCATTTGAGATTCATACGGGTGCTAGTGACTACGCTATAGGTGCGTCCTCATGTAGCATGGTAAGCCTATCTGTTTTCATTCAGAAACTTTTAATGGTGTAGTGATTAACTATCCTACATATGACGAGCAATTGTATGCATTGGTGCAAAATGTGAAAAACTAGAAGCACTACTTGATGGGTAAGGAAACAGTCATTTACACTACTCATCAACCATTGTAATACTTGCAATCTCAATCAAAGTTGTAGCAATCAAGGCACTTCTGATGGAGGGGTTTCCTTTAGCAATTCCACTTGGTAATCAGGTATAAGAAAGGTATCTACAATAAAGTTGTTGATATGCTTTCTAGGCCAATTTTTAGTGCATCTACTTTACTCAAGCATAATTATGTTTTACTTGAAATTTATATTGAGCAATATGCATTAGATAATGACTTTCAATATGTACATTCAAGCTTCAGTCAAAGGAATTTAGTGGAGAAATTTGTTTACCATTTTCATCATAATGTATTGTATCATCTTGGTAAGAAGTATGTTGCTACTAATAGTAACATGGACAAGGCTAAATAGTTCATTGAACGACACCAAATGGTACGTAAAACAATGCAAGAATAGCTTGAAAAGGTTAAAGGCAAGTACACAGCAAGGCATGACAAGCATCATGCAGATAACAAGTTCCAATTCAGTGATTAGTGGATCGAGATTGGAAAGGTGGGGGAACAATACCCTTACTTGCTGGACAATTGAAAGTGATATTTTGGGGTCCAAAAGACTTCCAATGGGGAGGAGTGATTAGGTGCTCAAAATTAGACTAAAAAATCAAAGTGTCAGAATCTTGATAAACTTAACTTTAGATCGAAGAGCTCATAATTTTGATTCCAACGGTGTGAATGAAACTCAAATCCAAGCTCGTATGCAGAAGTTAGAGCAAGTCAAAGTTTAGGTTTGACTTTCTCACATGGCAAGATTGGATGGCGTGGTAGGTTCCATCAACGAATCGAGAGGTGCCAAGTGGCAGGCCGCCATTGGTCCCCACATTTTTCAAATTGCACATCGACGAAGGGAGGTGTTACAGAATTGGCCCCCAACAAGATCAGGGTTGTGATGTGATAATCGCATATCGCACATCACAACATGGAAGCGGGTTAGCGTTATAGAATCGACCCCGATAGGTACTGGGTTGCGATGCAATCACACATCTCTCACGGAAATATAGGATCGACCCTGATAGGTTTAGGTTATGATGTGATATCGCAATCGCAAATCGAAACACAGTGAAAAGTACCGCATATATAAGATCCCTGGTATTCCACCGATTGCAAAAGGATCTCGAATGTGATACATTTATAATCTCCAGTGAAGAGTTTCATCGGGTCCTCCGAATCACAATTTCATATCGCCCGCCTAGTTCATAGTCCATAAGACCGCAGGACTCCCCCGATTGCGATTTGTGATGGACAGTCAGTGCTGATGGATTATAGTTTGCCGCATGGCAAAATTTTCACTTGGTTAGTGGATTTTGGAGTGAAATTGTGGGTTCTTGTCAGATGTGGAGCAATTTGTAGAGTGAATAATGGGAAAACAAGGGGAAATCATAAATTCATCAGTTTTCCACCAAATTGGTTGCAAAAAAGAGGCTAGGTAGCCACTTTTGAGGATTCTTAGCTAATTGGAGTAGGTTTCAGAAGCATTTTTAGCATTGTAAACACAATTTTTTACATGTTTGAGCATAATAGAGAGGCCCAAGCCATTGGAAGCTAGACCAAGGAGACGAAGTCTAGGAGGGGTGAAATCCTTTATCATGTGCTTGTTGTAATGTGTTTTTGATGATTTTTTGTATATGTTTATGATGTTGTTCAGTTTCTGATTTACGTTAAATTGCTCATAATATTAACATAAAAGCTCTTCATTTTACTTGCAAAAATTGATGAATCCTTAAGCACAATGAAAGAATTTTGTTTATAATCTGAGGAAGATCTTAGCATTGCAAACTAATATTCTAAATCAGACCAATCCATGGGATAAAATTTACAACAAAGAGAACCTCTTGAGAACGCCTCCCCCACTGACCACCAAAACACCTCCATGCACAGGATGAGGGTGGTCCCTCCTTCAACCTTAAGCCACCACTACACTATTGCCATCGTCGCACCAGAATCCTTGATGTTAAGCATCCACCCACTAAGGATCCAAATGAAAAATTCGAGTAGACTAGGTAAACTACCCAGGATGACAACCCATGGATATAGACCCAAGAGTAATTAAAAAGAGAAATTTCCCTTGTTCTTACTAGAATTACCAGAATTGAGGGCCAATCCCAAAAAAGACAAGACCACCATGAGCATAACTGATTTGAATTTATGAAGGAACAAAATGAAATATAGATTTGAGCAAAACACAAAGATAAAATGAAAGAAAATAACTTCAATTAATTAGTAACAAGTACTGACATGTAGAATGGAATAATCTAGCCTGAGAGATGGTAGCTTATCTTTGAGAAGAGGTGTGATGGCTACATGCCTTCTAAATTGTGTTATAATGAGGCTCAGAGGCCTTTTTATTATAAAGAAGAAGTGTGAAACCCTATCCCTAGGAAATGAAGCACCAACGATTTTGGGCCCCTTTGGGGTACGTTAGACCGCCAACCAGGGGAAATTTTAGGGGCAAAATTTTGCAACTGGGCTATTTTTTTTTTTTTACATTTTTTGAAAAACATATTCTCCAATTTGGTTAAAAATTCACCTATTTTTTACACATATATGATTAAATGGATGATATTCGCCAAAAAATTACCAGTGAGTGATTGGAGACTTCCATAGTTTTTCATATTGTTAGAGATTTCCAGAATAACACGGTAACATGTGTTATCTATCCAACGTTTCGGATGGTAACTCCATCCATCATCAAAGACCACAAACAACCTTATGGGTAAACGGGTGCAGGATAGCCTTTTAATAGGAAACAATTGTTGAATGTTTGATTAACAGTTAAAAATAAATAAATAATATCTCACCAAATTTTGAGATAAAAAATTATTTGAATTAAATAAATAAATCATATTTGATCAATAATGATTATGATTTGGTAATTTTTGAAATTTTAAAATGGTAAAATTTTGAAATAAGATTTTTATTAGAAAATTAAGAATTAGTTGAGAATTAAATTTTGTGAATAATAAGAGTTAAAAGAGAGCTAATTATATGAATAATGAAAAAAGGGGGGTCCATCTAAATCTATTATTATTAGATCATAAATTTAAAAAAACAAGGAAAGGGATTCAAAAACATTCATCATATAGAAACCATGGTCAACAATATGACTAGGAGAGAGGCTAAGGATTAAAGGGGGGGATTTAAAAAATAAAGCGAGGTAAAGGACATAAGGAATTAAAGAGGATAAAGAGGAATAAAGGATAAAAAGGGGGTTAACATAAAAATGACGAGATAGAATATGGATACAAAATCTAAAAGATGCCCATCACAAAACTTAAGATGAAGGGAAGGATAAAGAGGAGGGATGGGTTAAAATTCAAAGGGTGAGATGGTGGATGATGGGTTTCCAGGATTGGCTGAGCCTATAACCATCCTCCCTATTAAATTTATTACGGTTCTTCTCGATTTTGAGGGCTTCTCGAATCTACGAGAGTTGTAGAATGGTACAAAGACTATGAATTTTTATTGATCAAAACAAATTAAGTGCTTGGATTTACGATAGTGTTTAGCTATGGCATATTTTGAAAGACGGTTGTGGTTGGTGTCAACAATGTGCTCCTTGAGGTGGGCTTTGAAAGGTCAACCTACCTGACCAATGTAAGTTTTATCATAGGAACAAGGAATTTTGTAAACCCCTGATCCTTGCATGGGATTTGGTATGTCTTTGGCCGATAACAATTGTTTGAGGGTTTTGTGGGGTCTGAATACAATTTTTATGCTTTTCTTAGCCATAATCTTAGCAATCAGGTCTGTGATCCCTTTGATGTGAGGAAGGGTAACAAGGCCATAAGAAGAAGAGGGATCCGACTTTTGGGCTTTGGGGTGAGCAAAAAACCAGAGAGCTTTAGAGATCTCGACAGAGGAATAACCATTAGATTTGAAATCCTTGACTAGATTGGATTTTTTAGATGAAAGAAATTGGGGGGCATATATTTTTAAGGCTCGGGAGAAGAGGGTTTTGAGAACCCCAACCTTTTGGGATGGGTGGTAATGAAAGAGAGCATGGATATAACGATCCGTCTGAGTATTTTTTCTATAGACTTGATGAGAGAGGGAACAATATCACGTCAATGGATTTCTCTATTTTCATTGGTTAAAAAAATCACATTGAGTTTTTCCATTTTCATATCAATAGGAACACACAAATGAGTTTTCAGAGTATTAATATTTTAAAATATTTTATATTTTATATAAAGTTAAAATATAAATTAGTATTATTATTAAAAGGTACTTTTGAATGTTAATATTTTAAAATATTTATATTTTCTACTATATTTTTTCGTTTGTTACACTGTTTGTGATTCTTCAAGTTTAATCTGTGGATTGAGGAGTCGCGACCTAAGGGCATTTAATCCATCAAAGTTACTCGAGGATTGCACTTGGACTGGGCCACACTAGCCCTAAGCTAAATGGATTTCTTAGCATGTCTCCGCCCCCTAGTACACGACACAACCACCCCCCTTGAGGTTTGATTCTGGGTCGTCTTGCTAATGAGACTCATCCTCAACCAATTGTGCTAGTGAGACTTGACATATATATTAGAAAGGTAAAGAAAAGAATCTAAATTATTACAATATATTTCATTAGAAATTGAATTTAAATGAGAAGAACAATAATCATTTCTCCTAATGAATTTAATAAAAAAATATATTATTTTAATTAATAATTATATTAACAAATTTAATTATATTTACTTAATAAATTATAACATTGGAACAATATGATCTAGATTATCCACAATACTATGTTCATTATGTCGACGTTTTGAACGCCAAAGGGGGTACATCACCAGGACAAAAAATGAGTGATAGATTATGAATGATAGATTGAGAGAAGAATCTTCTCTCAATCTCTTAATCTATAATTCATTTTCTATCTTGATGATGGACCCCCTTTGGTGTTTGAATCTATAATTCATTTTCTATCCTGATTGTGGACCCCCTTTGGTGTTTGAAACATCGATATAATGAACATAGTACTGTGGATAATCTAGATCATATTGTTCCAAAAAACTACCATAGAAGCTTAAAGTCTAACAAATTATAACATTTTCAATTATATAACTTTCGAATTTAAAAAGACATTTGGGTGAAGATGGAGGCGTTGAAGAGCTTTAGGGTTTGCATTATTTACAAAAACTTGGTAGAAGACGATTCTACCCAAGTCATTGCAATAGGATCTAGATGGGGACTCATTCAAGCAGGGAACTTTTGCTTTCCACCCCATGGAAACTGAAGCAAGGGGTACTAGCCCTTGGAGGCCCTTTTACCCTCAAGAAAAATTATGATGATGGAACTTGTGTTGTGGCTATTGGAGCAGTCATTATACAGATGGAACTGCAAAGAAAAGTTTGTGAAAGGCGAGGTGGATGTCATGAGTGGAGCTTCCTGGTTAGAATTAGAACCCAAAAGATGATTCAAAGAAATATTTCATTCAGGTTATCACCTAGGGTATGGGAAACTCAAATGAACGGTCATCAAATCTCCCCAGATAAGTGAGGTATCCCCTCTAATTGTAAATCGTGAACAAATATTATATGGCATGTCGGTGGTATAGTGCATGGAAGAAAAAGTGTTTAGTGATTTTTTTCAAACAAAGGATGCATGTAAAGTGTTCATTATAATGTTTGAGAGAGAGAGATTCACCAAGGATTTGTTAAATCATGCAAATTTTTTGATGAAATTCCCCAACGGATGGGATTTACATGGGTCGAATGATCTACTCCACGAAGCTTGACTATTGGTTGAGATCTGGCGAAGAATGGTAGTAGGGAATTGGTTCTTAAAAGGTTCCCTATTTTTGTCTAAGTCCTTGTCAAGAAAATATCTTTTCATTTTGATGAGTGAAATGGATCTTGTAGAATTGCTTAAAGACACTATTCATAAATTGACAAGGACTCTCGTGAGAGTGATGAGGCTCCTTCACCATTTGGGTAACTGTTGTATTATCTACTGTGTGTATGTGCCATGCTTTATTTATGTGTTATTGGGCTATAAATCCTAGTTGGTGTTTGATATAGTTATGTATTAATTCCACTATGTAATTTATTTGGTATGCATATTATCATTGATTATATGTGTGAGTAAATGGTTGATTATGACATGGTATTGAGTGACGAGTATTTCCTGCTTATGTGAGTCGATAGGAAACACTGGTGTGTTTAGATGGGTCTAATTATGAGTAGGTTTATTGAAAATTATACCATTTAACATTGAGTGCAATGGTTGGATACATCTCGTGAAATAAGGTGCGTAAAACAATATTACATCAATGGATTTCTCTAGGTTAAAAAAATAACAAACAGTTTTTCCTTTTTCATATCAATAAGAACACACAAATGAGTTTTCAGAGTATTAATATTTAAAATATTATATTTTGTATAAAGTTAAAAAATAAATTAGTATTATTATTAAAAGTTTTTTTTTAATATTAATATTTTCTACTATATTTTTTGTTTGTTAAGTTGTTTGTGATTCTTCAAGTTTGATTTGTGGGTTGAGGAACTATGACCTATCGTCATTTAATCCATCAAAGTTACCTAGGGATTTTACCTGGCTTGGGCAACACTAGCGCTAAGCTGAATGGATTTTTTAACATGTTTCCTCCCCCTAGTACAGGGCACAACCACCCCCCTTGAGGTTTGATTCTAGGTCACCTTGCTAACGAGGCTCATCCTCAACCAATTGTGCTAGTGAGACTCAACATATTTTCTACCATATTAAAAATTAAATTATTATTATTGAAATTTAATATATATATATATATATATATAGATATAGAAGAATCTAAATTCTTAGAATAAATTTCATTAGAAAATTGAATTTAAATGAGAAGAACAATAATCATTTCTCCTAATGAATTTAATAAAAAAACTACTATTATTTTAATTAATAATTATATTAATAAATTAAATTATCTTTATTTAATAAATTATAACATTTTCGTTTATATAACTTTAGAATTTAAAAAGAAATTTGGGTGAAGATGGAGGTGATGAAGAGCTTTCGGGTTTTCGTTATTCACAAAAACTTGGTAGAAGACGATCTGCCCAAGTCATTACAAGAGGCTCTAGATGGGAACACATTCAAGTAGGGAACTTTTTCTTTCCACCCCAGGGAAATGGAAGCAAGGGGTACCATCCCTTGGAGGCCCTTTTACCCTCAAGAAACATTTCGACGATGGACCTTGCGTTGTGGCTATTGGACCGGTCTTAATATAGATGGAATTGCAAAGAAAAGGATGTGAATGGTGAGGGGGTTGTCCTGAATGGAGTTTCCTGGTTAAAATTGGAACCCAAAAGATGATTCAGAGAAATATTTGAATCAGGCTATCACCTAGGGTATGGGAACCTCAAATAAACAGTCGTGAAATCTCCCCTGATAAGTGAGGTCTCCCCTCCACCTGTAAATCGTGAACAAATCTTATATGCCATGTTGGTGGTATAGTGCATGGGAGAAAAAGTGTTTAGCGATTTTGTTCAAACAAAGGATGCATGCAAAGTGTTCATTATAATGTTTGAGAGGGAGATTCACCAAGGATTTGTTAAAACATGCAAAATGTTTGATGAAATTCCCCAATAAATGGGATTTACATGGGTCAGCTGATTTGCTCCACGAAGCCTGACTGTTGGTTGGGATCTGGCTAAGAATGGTAGTAGGGAATTGGTTCTTAAAAGGTTCCCAATTTTTGTCTAAGTCCTTGTCAAGAAAATCTCTTTGCATTTTGATGAGTGAAATGGATCTTGTAGAATTGCTTAAAGACAATATTCATAAATTGACAAGGACTCTTGTGAGAGTAATGAGGCTCCTTCACCATTTGGGTAATTGTTGTATTATCTACTGTGTGTATGTGCCATGCTTTATTTATGTGTTATTGGGCTATAAATCCTAGTTAGTGTTTGATATAGTTATGTATTAATTCCACTATGTAATTTATTTGGTATGCATATTATCATTGATTATATGTGTGAGTAAATGGTTGATTATTACATGGTATTGAGTGACGAGTATTTCCTGCTTATGTGAGTCGATAGGAAACACTGGTGTGTTTAGATGGGTCTAATTATGAGTAGGTTTATTGAAAATTATACCATTTAACAATGAGTGCAATGGTTGGATACATCTCATGAAATAAGGTGCGTAAAACAATATCACATCAATGGATTTCTCTATTTTCATTGGTTGAAAAAATCACAACCAGTTTTTCCTTTTTCATATCAATAGGAACACACAAATGAGTTTTCAAAGTATTGATATTTTAAAATATTTTATATTTTATATAAAGTTAGAAAATAAATTAGTATTATTATTAAAAGGTTTTTTGAATGTTAAATTTTAAATATTTATATTTTCTACTATATTGTTTTGTTTGTTAATTTGTTTGTGATTCTTCAGGTTTCATCTGTGGCTTGAGGAACCGCGACCCAGGGGCATTTAATCCGTCAAAATTACCTAGGGATTTCACCTGCCTTGGGCCACACTAGCCCTTAGCTGAATGGATTTTTTTAGCATGTCTCCTCCACCTAGTTCAAGGCAAAACCACCCCCCTTGATGTTAGATTTTGGGTCGCCTTGCTAACGAGGTTCATCCTCAACTAGTTGTGCTAGTAAGACATGACATATTTTCTACCATACTAAAAATCAAATTATTATTATTGAAATTTAAAATAATATATATATATATATATATATATAATCTTAATTTTTGTTTTTCTATTTTCTATAATATTAAAAAGTAAACTATTATTTTATTATTATTAGAACATATATATATAAATAAAGAGAAGAGTCTAACTTATTACAATAAATTTGATTAGAAATTGAATGAATTTAAATGAGAAGAACAATAATAATTTATCCTAATGAATTTAATAAAAAAATTGCTATTATTTTAATTAATAATTATATTAATAAAGTAAATTATCTTTATTTAATAAATTGTAACATTTTCACTTATATAACTTTAGAAATAAAAAAGAAAGTTGGGTGAAGATGGAGGCAGTGAAGAGTTTTGGGGTTTTCATTATTCACACAAACTTGGTAGGAAACGATGTTGCCCAAGTCACTGCAATAGGCTCCAGATGGGGACACATTCAAGCAAGGAACTTTTGCTTTCCACCCTAGGGAAATGGAAACAAGGGGTACCAACCCTTGGAGGCCCTTTTGCCCTCAAGCAACATTCTGACGATGGGCCTTGCATTGTGGCTATTGGAGTAGTCTTTATATTGATGGAATTGTAAAGAAAAGGATGTGAATCACAAGGGGGATGTCATGAATGTAGTTTCCTAGTTAGAATTGGAACCCATAAGATGATTCAGAGAAATATTTGAATCATACTATCACCTAGGGTATGGTAACCGCAAATAAACAGTCATCAAATCTCCCCATATAAGTGAGGTCTCCCCTCTACTTGTAAATCATGAAAAAAACTTATATGTCATGTCGGTGGTATAGTGCATGGGAGAAAAATTGTTTAGTGATTTTGTTGAAACAAAGGATGCATGCAAAGTGTTCACTATAATATCTGAGAGAGAGAGAGATTCACCGAGAATTTGTTAAAACATACGAATTGTTTGATGAAATTCCCCAATAGATACGATTTATATGGGTAGGTAGATCTGCTACAAGGAGCCTAACTGTTGGTTGGGATCTAGCTAAGAATGGTAATAGGGAATTGGTTCTTAAAAGGTTTCTAATTTTTTTTAAGTCCTTGTCAAGAAAATCCCTTTGCATTTTTATGAGTGAAATGGATGTTGTAGAATTGCTTAAAGACAATATTAACAAATTGATAGGGACTCTCGTGAGATAAATGAGGCTCCTTCACAAGGGGAGATAATTAGTGATGGAAAAAAGCCTCATAGACTTCAAAATAAAGAAGGACTCCACCATATTACTAGTTGCGGGTCTAAAATGGGGTGCCAAGAGTGGTGAGGCATTCTTTGCTTCAAAGCCCATGTCTTTTAAGGATGCCCTAAAGCCAGATATCAATCTTAAGTCACACAAGGAGCTCTCAAGTCATACCTTTGTAGTATATCACTCTTTAGACAATCCCACACTATATGTGAATGAGCTCACTGCATGGAAAGAGTATGGGGTCCGCAACTCTAGAGAAAAAAGAAACATTTGGGTCTTTCAGTAAAAGGTGCACCCTGGGGCCCATGTGGCTTTAGAGGGTTCCACTTGGAGAGGTAAAGTCATGTAATTATAAAAGGGAATATTTTTCCAGTGAGATGACTATTTGGTTATTCATTCAATCAATTAATTATTCACTTATTTACCAATTAGCCAGGGAGTTTTGGGGTTGTAATATGGGAATTGGTTGAGGTGCAGTTATTCAGTTAACCTTGTCAAATTGTATGCATCCTAATTTTATGTGATCTCGGGTGGCTCTAGAAGTCTAACGAATCTAAGAACTTGATGCTCTAGTTTTTGAACCCTGGTGGTTCTGGGAGCTTGATGGCTTCGAGGTTTTGTTGACCTTGATTATGGCTTGGTGGCATGGAAATTTGGTAGGGAACTCAGTTCATAGATAACCCTAAAGTCCTAGTTTAGGCATTGGCATCGACTAAGGGGTTTATTTTGGTTCGACTATTTAACACTTGAACACCAAACAACAGTAGGGCTCTCAGAGTTGCAGGATGAGACTGTTCCAGTCAACCGTAAGTCGTCTTGGAAGGTAGACATTGCTAAGGGACTAAGGTTATGCCACTTGGGTATAGGTCGAGGGGACATGAGCCTATGTTTTTTAGTCTACTGGGTTTGGTTTTTTAGTGAGAGTTTTTTTGTTTGTTGGAAAATTGTTGCCTATGGAGTTGTTTCCCTAGCTCAAGGGTGACTTATGATTGAAGCTATGAACCACGTGGTCTATGGTTGGGAGGAATGTGGGGAGCCCATAGCCAATTGAATATTTTTATACAGATAAGTACTCCCCATGCCACCATATATGTTGTGTGTATTTTTACATGTGCTCTCATGTTCTAATAATAAACCCTAAAATGGGTATTTGTTGTATTATCTATTGTGTGTATGTGCCATGCTTTATTTATGTGTTATTGGGCTATAAATCCTAGTTGGGGTTTGATATAGTTATGTATTAATTCCACTGTGTAAGTTATTTGGTATGCATATTAACATTAATTATATGTGTGAGTAAATGGTTGATTATGACATGGTATCGAGTGTTGAGTATTTCCTGCTTATGTCAGTCGATAGGCAATGTTGGAGTGTTTAAATGGCTCTGATTATGAGCAGGTTTATTGCAGATTATTCCATTTAACAATTAGTGCAATGGTTGGATACATCCCTCAAACATTTTGGGACCAAGTCCATTTTGTCTATAATTTTCTCAGTATTAAGGTTATCTAATATTATTCTTTCATATGTCAAAGCTCTACCAAATTACTAGGTCACTCTGAGTCTAGATCTCTCACTCCACTTTCTATATTCTTTGGCTAGTGGGAATTTTATTTCTCCATAAACTCTTGGCCAATTTGAAAGTCTAAATAGTTGGTACTTTCATCTCCATCAAGGTATCTTTTAAGGATTCAAATATTATACCTATTTATAGTATTATAGGTGACTATTCTAGTTTAAAATTTCATACATATATAATGTAGGAAAACATCTTATAAAAAAATGTAATTTAGTATTTAAATTGGCAAATTTTTCATTGATATCATCCATTTAATTAGATGTATGTAAAAAATAGGCAATTCTAACCAAATAAGCTAATATACTTGTCAAGAAATGTCCAAGAAATTTACCAATTCGCAAAA
The DNA here is from genome assembly GCA_000404065.3 of Pinus taeda. Classification (NCBI taxonomy): domain Eukaryota; kingdom Viridiplantae; phylum Streptophyta; class Pinopsida; order Pinales; family Pinaceae; genus Pinus; species Pinus taeda. The sequence continues at coordinate 85,938 of APFE030040401.1, read as the reverse complement.
ATTTACCCCTAAAATTTTCCATACTTTCCATTTAACATCATTCCTCTTTTCTATTACTTTGTTTAATTTAAATTGATATCTCTTTCCTCTCCAAACTTTCATCCAATCTCTTCTTCTTCTCCATGGAATCTTAAACATAAATACTTTTCACCCAAAAACAATAAGATCATTGATACACACATTTTTTTATTTGATTTATTATCCATCCATGCTTGTTTCTTTCTTTTATTGAAAATCTCATTTCTTAATTTGGTTTTTATGGGAAGAAATAAAAAAATTCATAGTTGATTTTTGTCTTCTTCTTTTTTCTATTATTTGTTATTTTCCTTTAATAAAAAAATATATTATAAAATTAATATAAATCAAACTAGTTAAGGATCTTATTCACTAGTGAGGGAAATAAACTCCAGTTCCCTCCATGATGCTTAATCATGAAAATAAGGTGCGTTAAAACAATTTCACGTCAATGGATTTCTCTATTTGCATTGGCTAAAAATATCACAACAGGGTTTCCTTTTTCATATCAATAGGACCACCACATAGGTTTCGAGTAGTCATATTTCAAATGTTTTATAAAATTTTTTTTATATAAGGTTAAAAATAAATTTAGTATTACTATTATTAAGAGGTTTTTAAGAGGTTTTTTGAGGTTATATTTTCTTTGTCAAGTTGTTGTATTTGTGGCTCCAAAATTTAGGGCCATTAAATTTATTAAAGTTTTTCCGGGGATTTACCTGGTCTAGGCCACACCAGCCCTAAGTTCATTGGACTTTTTAGCATGTCTCCTTCCTTAACACAAGACAGAACCACCCCCATGAAATTTGATTCTGTGTTACTTTACTAACAAAGCCCATCCTCAACTAATTGTGTTAATAAGACTTAACAAATTTTGTACTATATTAAAAATAACTTATTATTATAAATTATATATATAATATTATATATATATATACATTATTTTAAATCATGATTTTTTTTCATTTCTATAATATTAAAAATAATTATTATTATTAAAATTTAGAATATATATATATATATATTATAATATATATATATATATATATATATATATATATATATATGTATGTATGTATGTATGTATAAAAGAGAAGACTCTAAATATATACAATAAATTTCATTAGAAATTAGAATTTGAATTTAAATGATAACAATAATTTTTTCATAATAAAGTTAATTAAAAAAATTACTATTATTTAGTTAGTAATATATATTAATAAATTAAATTATCTTTGTTTAATTAATTATGATATTTTTACTTATATAACTTTATAATTAAAAAAGAAGGTTGGGTGAAGATGGAGGCAGTGAAGAGCGTAAGGGTTTTCACCATTCATAGAAACTTGGTAGAAAATGTTGATGTTGCCCACGACACTGCAATAGGTTCAAGATGGGGACATATTCAAGCAGTGAAATTTTGCTTTCCACCCTAGGGAAATGGAAGCAAGGGGTACTACCCCATGGAGGCCCTTTTACCCTCAAGCAACATTCTAACGATGGACCTTGCGTTGTAGCTGTTGGAATAGTCTTTATATAGATGTAACTCTAAAGAAAAGGATGTGAATGGTGAGGGGGATGTCGTGGGTGGAGTTTCCTAGTTAGAATTGGAGCCCAAAAGATGATTCAGAGAAATATTCGAATCAAAACGTCACCTGGGGTATGGGAACCTCAAATCAACGGTCGTTAAATCTCCCCAGATAAGTGAGGTATCCTCTTTACCTGTAAATCATGAACAAAGCTTATATGCCACATTGGTGGTAGAGTGCATGGGAGAAAAAGTGTTTAGCGATTGTTTTCAAACAAAGGATGTATGAAAAGTGTTCGCTAAAATGTTTGACAGAGAGAGATTCACCAAGAATTTGTTAAAACATGAAAAATGTTTGACGAAATTCCCTAGTAGATGGGGTTTATAAGGGTTAGCATATCTGCACCATGGAGCCTGGCTGCTGGTTGGGATCTAGCTAAGAATGGTAGTGGGGAATTGGTTCTTAAAAAGTTCCCAATTTTTTCAATTCTTTGTCAAGAAAATCCCTTTGCATTTTGGTGAGTGAAATTGATGTTGTAGAATTGCTTATAGACAATATTCATAAATGATAGGGACTCTAGTGACAGAAATGGGGCTCCTTCATAAGGGGAGACAACTAGTGATGGAAAAAAGCCTCATAGATTTCAAAATAAAGGACTCCACCATCTTACTAGTTGCAGGTCTAAAACGGGGTAACAAGAGTGGTGGGGCATTCTCTGCTTCAAATTCCATGTCTTTTAAGGATGCCCTCAAGCCAGATATCAATCTTAAGTCACACAAGGAGCTCTCGGGTCAGGCCTTTGTAGTGGATCACTCTTCGGACACTCCCACGATAGAAGTGAATGAGATCATTAATAAGAAAAGGATGGAGGATTTAAAAATTCGGGTGATTACATTTCATTTCAATGGCTTTTGGTCCTCGCCATCTTCTCTGTGGGATTGGGTTCATTATATTTAGTCCCATAATATAGTTTTGTTGTTCTATTCAAAAGGTCTTTTTGTAGTGTTCTTTAAAGTTCCTGAATATCGAAAGAGGGTTCTAGACAAGGGCCCCTAGTTTTGGGGTAGAACAGATCTTTCGATCCAACCATGTTTTCCAAGGTTTAGCCTGCTTACCATGAAGTTCTTTCCTCTATCAGTTTTAGTTAGTTTCCCAAACTTTCCATTTAATGGATTTGACCAAAGATCTTAAAGGGACATCAAAGACTCCATAGCTTTCTTTATCAAGGTAGAGAGTGAAATATTGTCAAAGGGCTTCATGAGTTTTGTCCGCATATGTGTGGAATTGGACCTCAAAGAAGATTTCCTGGACAAAATTGTCCTTAAGTGGGGATACAAAGATTATTCCCAACCTTTGGACTATAAAAACATAGGTGTAGAACCTGCCAATAGCTTGGGCACCTTTAGCGTGCATGTTTGTTTCTTAAAGGGAATGTTGGCTAACATGAGGCGAAGAGAAACAATCATGGCTGGCGAGATCCAAAACTGGCGATATGTGCCAAGAGTTTAGCAGATCAAAAACAAAATAGCTCTTGATAGCAAAAGACATCAATAAACAACTCAACATCTCAAGGTCCAAGTCATCCCCTAGTAGTTCTGACACAACCCTCGAAGGAGGAAAACTTTTTTCCAAAGGAGGAGAGATATTCAACTTCAGCACTACCTACAATTTGTGGGCAAAAGTGGAGCCATGAATCGGACCAATTTGATGGCGAGAAAGACATGACAAATATGACTGGTGTGATGGCCATGGAAATCTCTCAAGAAAATGAGCAATCAACTTTAGCCTTAGCTATGACAGATAATTCTGTAAGATGGATTACTGTCTATAGGAAAAAATGGAAAAAGGAAAAACTCATGATTCTTCTTGGTCTTTTAATCTAAAGATGTAATAAATGTTCTTTGATATAATCTGATTATCTAATATAATTTATTTTTTTTGAAATAATAGAATCAAATTTATTAAAAAAAAAACTTTATAATTAAAAAAAATAATAAATAAAAAATAACTCAAAATTTTAGAATTTTAACGAAACCCAATACATATTTTCTATAACTCATTTCAATGATTTAATTTAACTAATCTATTCCAAAACGCTAATTACCAAACTTGTCCAAAAATTCAATTATTTTTCCTATATTTTTAGTACTTGTCACAAACATGATGGGGACTATAGTAATAAAAAATTTGGAATTAACATTAGTTTCGGTGAATTGTTGTGACAAATAACCATTTTTTAATGAGTTGTAGGGTATTTTCCTAATGCAATTGGTTTGGTCATCTTATTTGGCCTCTTCCTGAGGCAAGCAAGCCAAAAGCATATGTTATATTGTTTTTAACCTTCTGCATTTTCAGAAAGGTAAACTATTGTTGGCATTAGTTGAAAACATTAAATGACAGTCGCTTGGGAGGCACTATCACTTACGCTAAGTATTTTCCTCAGTTCCACATAATCTTCTTAAGCATATGTGCACAAATCCAATTCTCGCTACATGAAAAACCTGAACCGGGTTGTCTCAAGGTACGAATAGAGTGGATTTCCCTTGTAGGGTTGACCTTATCAGAAGAGTTACCCAGGTTCATCCTAGATAGATAGTAGGGACATGGATAGATAAAGAATCATAGCTTATGCATGCAAGAAGCTTTTATACTCATTTTGGAATGAAATCAATAGTGTCGGTTATGCCGCTGGTTGTAATACTGGGACTGCTACTCAGACTGCTGACATTGATTTTAGACTAAATGAGTTCTATCAAAGTATCCTTGTCCAACCATTGGTAGAAACACAACGGGAATTTAGCCTATGTATGTATGGCAGCAGCTTTTGGATAGACCAAAAATCTATCTTAGGCCCAACACAGGACCTTGGTAAAGTAAGGACATTACTTTCTAATAGAGGGATTTTCTTATAGCCTTCCCTATCGAGGTTGTATTATGTGCCAGCATTCCCATGAGCTAAAAAACGAGCTTTGTTGTTTTGATTTCAGATTCGGGTGTGTTGGGGTTTAATTATGTGAGCCCTCTAATTTTAGGAAGTAACCCTCTATTGCCTCTTATCTTAGCATAGTTGTCGTGCTTATTATCACTCAATAATTTCTCAAGGTTAAAGAAAGAAATCACCGAGGTAACCACAAACCAAATTTTGGGCATAGGCTCTAGCCAACCTAGGCTCAGAGGGCTCTCTCTATGTGATTTAGCTTTGTTTGTTTGAATTTTAGGCTAGTTATGATTATTCTTGAGGTTTTTGATTTGTATTTGAGATTGGGTGGTGGGATCCTTAAAACAGATGGATAGAATGATGTCCCAAAGACCATTGGGCTATGGAATCAATAGAAGGGAAACCGAATTGGATCAACTCACTAAAGGGAATGTTCAAAGCCAAGCTAGTAGAGTAATGTGTAGGTCTTTGGGACAGAGGGGTGAAATGGTTTTTATCAGGGTGAGAGATCAATTAAGAATTCTCAGACCGGGATATAAATGAGGAATAGAGGGTAATCAAAAGCAAAGGGTAATTAAGAATACTTTGATCTGGATTAGCAAGAAATAACCTAAACTAAGGAGCAACTAAAAATTCCTTAACTTAGATATCAGTTGAAAACATTTATATGCCTAACTGTTAAAACAGAGTGTAATTAAACAAATTTTGAGATATTGTTCCAGTTATAGCATTCAGATTCAGAAATACATTAAAGATTGTGGAAAAACTTTAAGAAATATAACAACAACATGAGAAAATACTTGTTTGCACTTCGCTCAACACATGAATCCTGTGAAATATCTTGTCTTTATTCATCAATCCAGCTTGCTGGCTCAGTCCATGATACAATAGCTTTACAGTATTTTGATCAAAATTCTATAGAAATGTCTAAAAATCCACACTACATACTTCGAATTGTGAAGTATTTATACAAAAAATTTTATTACAAAATATCTCAAACTAACTTGATATTTAATTTAGGATATAAAAATATCTTCTTGCGAGAAGATAGAGACAACTGTTGATTTGTTTGTTGTTGTTCCTTGTATTTTGGTATTGCTAGCCTTTATGGTTTGGTTTTAGCCCTTTATGCTCTTTGTTGTTTGAACTTTCACGCTGGAGGATTTAATCACTTTAGGCTTTCATCTGATACTCTTTGACTTTGATGACCTGTCAATATCCTTTACTATGTTTTTACTTTTACTGTACATTTTAACTTTTTACTGTGTATTTCAAAAGTAAATTATTTAGTTTTTTATATGTATCAACATATGGTAATGGATATTGATCGAATTTCTCTATGTTTGATCTGTTTGTCTTTTGATTGTATGCTCTGTCTAGTTCCTTTGTTTTAACAATGAATGTCTATGTGTGAATGATTTCTCTTTGTTCTGTGTATAACTATTTTCTTCTTCTGAATGAAGTTTTTTTAGTAGATTTCCTTTCGAGTATTGGAGTAAACAAGTTTTGTGACTAGTACCAAAACTGTTTATCCAAGCTCTGGTCTTCTGCTAATTACCTGCAAAATACAACAATTTGTTAATAAACCCATGTGTGGGAGGAGGTGAACGGAGGCCGTACTGAAACTGGGAAGAATTGTGGACAGAGTCCGGAAGGTGTTTGGTAGGGAATCCATGGTGAAATCATGTTTTACAGGCTTACGGTGGCGTTGGAAGGGTTTGATAGGTTTCACTGTGTAACTGAGTAAAATGCATGAAAATGAGGGTTTTCGGGGTTTTAATGGGTAATGGGTAAATTGGCGCAAAATTTTGTATTATGAATGGTGCATGGTTTCGGGTTTAGCGGGGAGGAAATTTCCTAGGCCATCGAACTGCTTTTGTGGCGAAGGTGGTACTGAGGAAAGGTCACTCGATCTACCTCAACGCCTAACATGTAGCATTTGGGGTTCAAGGGAAAGCCACTTTATTGTGTGGGTAACGATCGACCATCGGGTGCAGCCGATATGGCTATGGACCATCGGATGAGGGGGATGGTGATCAGACGACAACCGGGAGAGGGAGGTGCGCGAATGAAATGTACTGAGGTGTCGGAGGGGGGGGAGGGGGAGCCCAAGACTTTAATCTTTGGCGGTTTGCGATTAATTAAGACATTAATCATGGGTTTAATCGATCAGGCATGGTTTAATGACGGGGTTTAACTTCGGGTAAAAGTCGGGCATCGGGTGAGCCCGATATGGCTGTGCAACGTTTGATTTGAGCACAGATGATCAGACAGTAGTGGGGTGGTAGATTAGCATGGAGGAAATGGATGGAGGTTTAGAGGGGGCCCAGGGGCTTTAATTACGACATATTGTGATTATTGCGGGGTTAATCATGGGGTTAGTTTAGGTTCATCACACAGGGGTGTATTAAGAGGGTTTCATCGGGATATGGGGGAATTGTATAGTTTTTATTAAAACTAAGGGTTGGGATATTACATAGGGGATTTAATTAATATAAGGGAAAATGTATTATGGGAATTATATAATAAAATGAAAAATTAATATGAAGTTGGAGGAGTGAATATACCCTTAAGTATAAATGTTAATGTAATATTTGCACACTTTATTTACATACACTTAATAATTAGGATAAGATGTCTTTTGTGGGTTTTTTGAATGAAATGGGATTTAACATGGTATTTTTCACTTTTCATAGGCTAATGGAGTTTAACCTTAGGAAAAAGAGTTTTATTAGGGAAATAAAGGGGTATAACTTTTATGAAGGGGATTCTAACACTTGATGTCCATAATTCATTTAAGCCAAGGGTTCGGTCCCACCAAAAGTCAGAAAAATGCTCTGAGCCTCTTTGACTTGAAGGATTAAAAGTACTAGAACATGCTTGTGGATAGGAAATTAGTAAGTATAGGGGAAAAGATGACTGAGGGGGAGTTAATTAAATTAACTTGTAAACCTTTGCTTTTGCTTTCATAATTGATCATACACATTACCACATATGTCTAAGCATGATGAATGTGTTTTGAGCCAATCAATTTTATACTTCAACAACCTTTTTTCTACTTACCCATTACCTACCCTAACATTTTATTCTTCTTTATACTTATTTCGGTGCATTTAGGCTAGCATACCCTTTTCTTTCTTTTTCTTCAATGAAACAAACTATCTACTTCCAACCTTATATCTTCTAAGGGCTCAGATTAAGTTGATGAGCTCTTTTTATTTTTCTACCTATCTACTGATCTGCCAAGATTAAGTTGTTTGGTCAGATTTTATTCTCTAACTACAAACATAAAATTCAAAGCATGACATAGTCAAGATTAAGCAGTTTGACTATCATGGGTTGTGGCATGTGTGACAAGCTGCACACAACCATTATTTGTAGAAGAAGTAACATAGTAGTGGCATTTAGACTTGCACACTTTCATGATCTGTTTTTGTATTTTGGGTTCATATATTTTCATTTTTTGATCTTTTCTTATTCTTTTTGTCATTTTGTTTCTTTTTTATGTCATTTGATTATTCTTTTAGGACATACCATCTTTAAATTTTTTAATTCTAACATAGAAAACATTTGTAGAAAGCAAAAGTATGTATAATATTACAATATTGACCATAGTCAATTCAAAATTATGAATCCTATTATTATAGGACCCTAACAGTGGCTTCACATGGGGATGGAATCTCCTTGTGAGATGTCAAGAACACCATCAACTAGTAGCCTGATCCATTGGGCCAATCCCAAACATGTATATGCTTTGTTGAATAATCTTTGTGATTGGAACTCTTGAACTGAAAATACACCCTTTTCTGCAAACTGAAATCTAACACATGTTGTACTAAATTCTAATCTGAAATAAACTTGTTGCTAAAAAACTGTATTTAATCAAACTAAAACCCTACCTACTTACTCTAATCAGTTGTCCAACTGCTGGTTAGGTAAAATGAAACAGCTAATGCAACCATTCAAGCATCATATACATTGGTTGATTTTGTTGCTTGTGCTTGTTTTTGATTAAAATTGAAGTTCTACAACCCAATATAACCTTGTCAACCAATGAGAATATAAGGCAATACTTGATTTCCTTTGTGGACTCTAAAAACGGTACAAAAGTTTTTCCAAAATATATACACTATTGTTCAACTTATTTAAGCAACTATACAATTGTTTTGGATGGCCCCCATGCCATGAAACTGAAATGTCATTTTTATCTTTAACATCCTGTAGATTTTTAGCTAAGCTTTTTGATGATATTTCTATTGATTGAAATGTCTATCTGGTTAAAACTTTATCATCTTGACTTTGACTTTCATAGTCAGTTAATGGAGAAAAACTATGATTGCATTCGTTATCCAACATATCAGCTATTGGATAATAAAAAACTTGGAAGGATTGTTGGAACTTATTACATATAGGTTTCAATGGAACTTCATAGATTTCTACAAGCTACTCATCCTTTTATTTAGAGATTTTATACCACATATCCTTTAAAAAATGAAATGATTCAAAACATAGTGGTATAGGACTTTCTTGTGTCATCTGATCAGAGGTCTCAATAGAATTTGATAACTACACTTATGAAATTGAATAATCGTGATTAAGATTTTCATTATCTTCTTTGTTGTCAATATTAATACCTAAAGGCTACTAATTTTTGATTGCTTTAAAATTTTCTCTGATGAACTGAAATGGAGCAAAACAAAGAGGCAAAGAAGCTTCACTTATTTTCAAATTTTCTTCACTTTCTTCCTTACTTTCATAGCTGATATGGATAAGATGATCTCTGCTTTCAAGCTGTTGAAACTGAATTTCTTTATTTCCCAAACTAGTTTCTGATTTCTCTATAATGTTAGTTTGGATTTGAAGAACATAATTATTATCATACTAATCATATTGAGACAAATCATTAAAAGAAGTAATTTCATCAAACATACACATTATATCAACAGATTGCTTCTCCATATATTGCTCTATAAATCTATCTTCTGATCTATGGTAGTTGGAATTAGCAGGAATTTGTTCATGGCTATCAACCTCTTCTTTTTGTAAAATAAATGTGTCATGGTGGTTTTGAACAAAAAATTTATCTTTCATGATGATCTTCTATATCCTTTGGACCTCTATTTTTCTTACCAAAATGTCGAGTTTTACCTCTGCGATGTTGTTCTTCTCCACTCATGCTTTCAACTTTTCTCTTCTAATTTGTAGATTAACTTCTACATCTACTGCAATGTTTTGCATTTTGTTCCAATGTTGAGGGGTTTCTTTCTCTTAGCTAAAATTTTATCTCTAGATCAAATGCTTTTGGATAATGCAGGAGAGATGAATCAGGAGGCAGTCTTATATTTGACGGCATTGAATAATAGATTTGATTAAATCTGTCAGAAAATTGTTGTATTGTTTCTTTTGGCTATCTTTTTTGTAGGTTTTAACCCCGTACAGAAATTACCTACATACGAATTCTAAATCACACAAAAAAAGAAACAATGCGAGAGCATAACACATAAAACACATGTACATAGATATTTCCCACTGGATCCCAAAACCGGGACTACCAGCTTGATTTTTCATTATATTCCTTTCAATGTTACAATACATATTTATACATGCCGAAACATCCAATACCATAGACCGAAAACCATCGTGTCCAAAACCATGGACCGAAAACCATAGGTAGGTTTGCCCAACCTAATATAGGGTCCAAAAAAAAAAATTTCTCGGGGCGTTGCCCCGAACCCCATGGAGGGGGCCTACCCACCCCCCTCAAACCCCCAAGATAGGGGGCCTGCTGTCCCCTCTGCTGCGTAATCAGCGCAACAAAGGGGGGGCTTCGCCCCCCCTCTAACCCCCCGGTTCACTACGTAGGTTAGTCGTGGAAAGAATATAACACAATCTAACAATCTCCTACTTTTTGTTTTCTTTCCACAGGGGGCGACAGGAGCGCTTAGTCATTTTTCCAGCCCTGAAACGCCCATTGTTTCTCTACACCAAGAGAACTTCTCAGAGCTCACAGATTTTGTCAATGCATCTACAGTATTCTTCAAAGTGTCCACCTTTACCAGCAACACCTTTCTGTCTTCTATCATATCCCTCACAAAGTGATACTGAACATCAATGTGCTTTGTCTTTGATGATAAGCAGGGTTCTTTGCCAAGAAAATTGCACTTTGGCTATCACAGTCTATCCTTACAGCTCCCTGTACTAACCCCATACTTGAACACAATCTCTGCAACCAAACTGCTTCCTTGCTTGCATGAGTGGCTGCCATGCATTCTGCCTCTGTAGTTGATAGTGCCACTACAGATTATTTCTTACTCATCCAGCTGACTGCACCTCCAAATAGGTTAAACACATACCCACTTGTAGATCTTCTCTGATCCAGATCTCCAGCCCAGTCTGCATCAACAAAGCCACGGATATCCAACACTCTGTCCAATCCTGGGCTTCCTTGGTAGCACAAACCATAATCACTAGTGCCACGCAAATACCTGAAAACCCAATTCACTGCTGTCCAGTGCTCCTTCCCTGGTTTTGACATAAACCCGCTCAATACTCCCACTCCATGTGCAATGTCTGGTCTAGTACAGACCATTGCATACATCAAGCTACCGACTGCATTTGCATATGGAACACGGGACATGTCCTCTTCCTCTTCTTGTGCCTTGGGACACTGTTCAGGAGATAACCTCACACTTATAGGAATAGGAACCTTCACCAATTTACTATCCTGCATATTAAACCTTTACAGTATTGTCTCGACATACTTCCTTTGGTTTAACCAGAGCTTCCTGTTTGCCCGATCTCTTTTAATTTCCATGCCCAAAATATAGTTTGCAGCCGAGATCTTTCATGTCGAATTTGGAGGACAATTGGGTCTTCAAATCCTGGATAATTTCTTTGTCATTTCCAACCAGCAACATATCATCCACATACAAGACCAGATAAAATAACACGGTCACCAATTAATTTAAAATACACACAGTGATCTGCTTTGCTTCTGGTGAAGCCAAGTCCCCGTATAAATGTATCAAATTTCTGATACCTCATCCTTGGTGACTGTTTTAACCCATACAGAGACTTCTTTAACTTGCATACCAGTTCTTTCTTACCCTTCACCGCAAAGCCTTCAGGTTGCTTCATGTAGATTTCCTCTTCAAAATCCCCGTGAAGAAATGCTGTCTTCACATCCATCTGTTCTACCTCAAAATCAAAAGCAGCAGCAACAGATAAAAGTAATCTAATAGAAGTTACCTTGGCAACAGGAGAAAAAATACCACCAAAATCAATTCCCGGCACCTGGGAATAACCTTTTGCTACCAACCAAGCTTTGTATTTCTCCACCTTCCCTTCTGCA